>JASTWP010001897.1:0-56517 GCA_030770255.1 Temnothorax ravouxi | reverse complement strand
TCATTCTGTTTCTTACATAGTAATTTCTTACATTTCGGCTATTGAAATCTTTGGATTTCCTATTTTCTGCCGTGTCAAAAATTTAATTATTTCTTTTCTCCCGCCAGAAATATATCTTCGTAATTCTTTTGTTTTCCCCGATTGTTATTTTGCAATGTTTCGTAACGCTTTTGTTTTTCTGGGCTGTGTGCGACGTGTACCAGTGGCATTGTTTAGAGTAGACAATTATTACATATTGTTAGTTTGCAACATTTTCGACATGGCAGAAAATAGGAAAATAACTAAAGCTAGACTTCAACAACCCAAAATTATATTTGATGGATACAGTTTCCATTATAATAAATCATGGAGATACAATGTAAGAAATAGAATGAAATTAATTAACTCTACATATATATGAAAGGCATAGATAAACTAGTATTGCATATTATGATGGCTGCGGTCGACTTGACGCTACAAATGCTTCGAAGCCTTTTTTTTCTTCTATCTTCATTGAAAGAAAGAAGAAGAAAAATGCTTCGAAGCATTTGTAACATCAAATCGACCGTAGTTTATATTACACATTAAGAATACTGAAATAACACTTACACGCACGCAACTTTCAAATTAATAATTAATAACTATTTTAGCTTATATATTATCGTAGTCCATTACATTACATGTATTTAATGATGAGGAATTTTCTTACAGATATTATGAGTGCAGTTACCGAAAAAAGGATACACGCTGCAAGGCAAAATTATTTAAAAAAAATGGAAATTTCATTGTAAAGGGACATCATGAAGGTCATGATAAACCAATACTTGACCTTTTAGACATAAAAAAGAAATACAAACGTCACAGACGTTCGAGCCAACAAGGCTTATAAAGAAAAAAATCATTTCAAAGTAAGTAAGAAACGAAAAGTCTAAAGAAGTATAAAACAACCTAGCTTCCGAAGCGCGGATCTAGCTCGCGGCTGGTCAGGGTTCGGAGTAGGCGCGGAGGAAGACACAAGACTCGGTTAACAGAGAAAATATAACAACGTTTATTTGACTAAGTCCCTGCACAATACATGGGTCTGATCGCGTGGATGTCGCGGCGATATAATGTGTCGCGAGATCGCGGAGTATCGGGGTATTTACAAAGGTCGCGGGTTGACGTGATTTACAATGGTCGCGGAATATGTACAAACGGTGTGATATATAGTCGCGGAGTGTCGGAGCTATTTACAAAGGTCGCGGGTTGACACGAATAACGGCGCGGTAAGATATGCCGAGAGATCGCGGAGTGGCGGCGATACAGTAAGTCGGGTATCGACGGTACGTGTAGAGCTCGCGGGCGCGGGTATCGACGATAGGTACAGAGATCGCGCGGCGCGGGACGCGCGAAATCGAGCGGCCAAGATCCTTGGCGGATATACAGAGCACTCTTTATATCCGGTCGCATCGACAGGCGGAGGCGGAAGGCGACGCCGGGTGGCCAAGAGCCTTGGCGGGTAAGAGAAACGCTCTCTTACCCTGGTTCACTCCGGGTACGGGTTCGTGGATGGAAGTTCGAATCAATCGCCTAGATACGTCACTTGGCAGAGCCAGAGAATACTCTCTACCTCCTGATTGTTCGGATTGGATTTCGGGATCCGTGAGCAGCGGAGAACTGGTCGGGTCGGTTTTGCTGGCTCACGGCGGAATCTAATTGTTTAAATAATTTCGCGGCTTATATACCCGTGGCGTGGTGTCGGCGTGGCGGGGGTATGCGCGTCGGCAATCGCGAGCGCCGGTCCGGAGCGGCGGGTTGGTCGGGAGTTACGGCGTCCCGACGCTGCGATTGCGTTCGGCGCCGCTCGGCGCTCCGAGTCGGTCGCCGCGGTAAGTCCGTTCGCGGACTTGTACGCGGGAATCGCTGTTTAAAAATGGGCACACCGTGCCCTGTCTCGCCCGGCGGATGGTCGGCCGGGCGGCATCCGGCTGATGCTCGCCGGGAATGATGCGTTTTCGGGGCGCATCGTTACAAGTAAATGCTGTTATTAAGACAACTATTATTTATAATTTATATTTTGTATATTTAGATACGGTGACTTGTTGGATTCAACTACAATAGGAAATGTGGAAAAATCCATTGAACGATTAAAAAAAAAAAAGTCTTGGAATAGTTCCAAAAAATTTAAACCAGTTACGTACAGCTTTGCAAAACGAAAAATGGAAGGAGCTGTTAATATTAGATACAAAAGAGTCATTTACTATCGATTTTGTTGTGGAGGATAGTAACACAAAAGCAATAATCTTTATTGATAAACCCTTGGCAGAAAAACTTCTCCATGATGAAAGGGTGACCATTTTCGTGGATGGTACATTTGGCATTGTACCACAATTAAAAAATAATAATTGTCAAGTATGGACAATTATAATAAGACACGAAAATAGAGTAAGAAAAAATTACTTAATCCATTATTTTATTATACATAATCCATGCATATTTATTTAATTACAGAAAATATTTTCAACCTATTTTAAACTTTACTTTTTCAGACATTTCCAATTGTCTACGCAATGATGGAAGGACGCAAAACGGAAAATTATGTGGCCGTTTTAAAGAAAGTTGCAAATTGTATCAATTTACAACCCGATACAGCAATATGCGACTTTGAAAAAGCTGAACAAAAAGCTTTAAAAATAGTTTTTCCCAGAGTGAAAGTTATTGGCTGTTTTTTCCACTATAGTCAGGTAATACAAAGTAACAATATAAATAATACGCATAAAATGTAAAGTCAATTTACCTAATTATATTCATTTCTTATTACAGGCATTGGTAGACAATGCAAAAAAACATAAGATTTTAAATACACAATTTGGTTGGGGGGCAACAAAGTTGCTTATTTCTTTGGCACTTCTCCCTGAAAACATAATTATACAAGGGTTTCATTTGATTGAAAAAAACATTTTTGAGAACTGCAAGGAATTGCAAAAATTATGACGTACTATAAAGAAACGTGGTTAAACGGATTTAAGCCCGCTTCTTTCTGTGTTTATCGCGAGATGCACAGAACTAATAACATTTCGGAAAGACACAATCGTGAATTGAAAAAGGATTTACAAAAACATTCAACGATTGTACAATTTTTAGGTATATCTTTTTGCAAATATTTTTAGTGGCGTACATGAATATACTTCTCAAAATGTAATATTTTTTACAGCTTACCTTTGTGATCATCAGAAAACCATTAGAAGTGTCGAGAGGCATTCCAAATTCTGGACAAGATTGGAACGTAAATCCTTAAAAGCCAAAGAGACTGAGATAACAAAAATCTGGGAAGAAATTGAAACAGATGTAGACAATGTTGATTTGTTAATAATTTTAAATAAGTTAAGTGAACTTGTTGGAGACAAACAAATAAATTTATAAATATTATATAATACTCTTTTTCTCTTTATCCTTGGTTTTTCGTCACGTCTTCCTGCAGGATATCAGTGGTACGATGTACTGGTACGATGCATTCCAATCCCAAACCTGGAACAAAAAAATTAATCGGAGGAAAGGATCGATCCAACATATATCCAGACACACATATATCCAGACAGATAGCAAAATATGCAAATGAGTAAAAATAATCTTTCATTTAATGAAAATTTGTTACTTATCTGATATTTCTCTTTTCTATATTAACACCTTCTATTCTTCTTTTTATCATTCCATATGTAATATATCGTTTTTTTTGCTTTTTATTTAACACAACGATTAATGATAATTATAAGCTATAAACCTTGCTTGATCAATAAGAAACTTATATACGGAAGCACATATCACAGTATGTTGTAGTTATCGAGAACTAAGGTAACAAAGGTTCGGCCCCAGTGAAACGCATACTCCCTCGACTTCGCCAACCGAAGGTTGGCAGCAGTCGGGAGAAAAAGTAAAACAAATTTTACCAAATTTTGTCACTTTTGTAATTTTCACCTCATTTCAAGATACACAATCAACCCCAAGGTTAAATAACAAAGGTGCTCGATTCGCCACAGTCCATCATCCACGCTCCACAGTCGAGTCGCGTTCACGAAGGAGGAGACACTACGTGTTTATGTCCTTTCGTAATTCTTTGCCCGCCGACAAGGCGCTCAATCCTTTGGACGTTTCTCGAGTTTCGTTTCGTTTCGCGGAAGCAAGGGGTTTTTTTCGGATTGTGTCAGCGAAACACCGTCTCGCGCCGCGAGATCATTCGGATCTATCTCGTCGAAGGTGCGTCGAATCTGGTGAGAGAAGACCTGCTGCGAGGGGAATCGTCCGCGACGAGAGTGATCGATTGAAACGACGAGAGATAGTCCTTCAGAAAATTTTATAAAACAACGAGATCCTCAAATTTACAATGGAAATCACAAGGTAAGAATACTCTACTGGAAATTACTAGAAGAATACTCGGTAAAAATACACATTATTGTAAGATTTTCGAATAGATATAAGTGGACAATATTCAAATATAGATAGGCATGAGTCGGTTGGATAGCGTTAGCACGAAAATAAATAAGCGGAAGTCCGGAAGATTAAATAGAGTAGGGAAAGCCTTCGCGCGTTCCGAAGGAAGGCACGGACGGGATGGCAGAGAGATTTTATTTTTACCGAATACTCAAATGATAGTAAACACTTATCCAACTGTTATGTTTGCTGAGAGTAGCCTGTAATATTAAATAATATTAAAACTTCTTTTAGGAAATCTGGAAAAAGTCGTCAAGGGAGAGCCACTCAACGACAGATTGAGGCTCTAATTACTTATTTAGAAGAACATCCTCATGTGGCATCTGGCAAATTTACAACTATGAACAGTCATGCACAATTACAAGGAAGTTGGGAAGACTTAGCAACATTTTTAAATTCATTAGTACCAAAAGGCAAAGAAAAGGATGTAAAATCCTGGAAAACAGTAAGTAATATATAACATGTTATTATTCAACAAACATGATGTCATTTTAATGATGTCACAGATCATAAAAATCCTTACCTTTACCATCATTAATTCGTCATCATGTTTGCTATGTAATGTTTTCATTTTTAGTTTAATAATAATTATTTTATTTTCTTACAGACATGGCGAGATCTTAAATCTAAAATTTCAGAAAAAATACAAAAATTGAGGAAAGGGAGAGCAGCTACAGGAAATAATCCTATTGACATAATTTTATCTGAAGTAGATAAAAGAATTCTAGGAATTATTGGGCATGAATACGTACAAGGCATAACAGGCGTACCTGATAGTTTTCCCGAAGAACATAAAGTAAAACGCGTTAAATTGTTTTTCTCTTGTTGAATCATTTTGTACCTGCACACTCTATACACTTATACACTCTATACACTTATATATGTGCGATTCTATAAAACAAAACATTTGTGTATTTGATGCATATAGGATGCCATTGAAGAATTGACAGCAGGAAATGAAAATATATTACAGGAAATACCAGCGCCAATTACATTATCAGAATTAGATAACATTCCAATTATAATACAAGAATTAGATAACATTCCAAATGGTGCCTTTCCTTCATTTATCTCTTATATTAGGTTGCTACAAAAGGTTCGTCACAAAGTTGTGTGCAAGGACACATGATATTGAAGCAATTTTGCTTTAACTTCTCGCGGATTATAAGAAATGCATCAAATTGAAATTTTGATGCATTTCTTATAATCTGTTAAAAAAACTTAAATAATTTTATTTTAAAAAATTATTAGTAAGAAAGACGAACGTTTTGTGGTAACCTAATTTATATTATTATATTATTAGTTATAAATTTTCCTTAATTTTTTAAACGTTGTAAGAAAATATGTACAATTTTATTTTTTAGCCGTCACAAATGAAGATAAAAGCGAACAATACAATGAAAATACAATACAGAACGGGATAAGCAGAAAACGTGAATATGTTACATCACTATAATTAAAGAAAAAATAATAATAAATTGTGTATGTTTCCTATTTAAGTTTATATTGTTATATATATATATATTTATTTACAGGTAGGAAATGAAAGAGAATATAATACAGATTATAATGTTATCGAACAGAATGTAATAGATAATCCATGTACTGTCACAAGGTATTATATTAGCTTAAAATTAAAGTTTGTCATAGTTAAACTTGACTAGCATATTCCAAACATTAATACTTTCTTTATGTTTTCAGAAAATGCAACACAGAACAGGCCAAGTCGAGCGTAAAAAACGTAAATATGTTACAACACTATAATTAAATAAAAAGAAATAATAAATTATGTGTGTTTTCTATTTAAATAGTTTTTATATATTTACAGGTAGAAATTCAGAACGTTTAGGAGTACAATTATATGATACTCGAGAATCTTTTGGAACAATAGCAGATAAACATGCTGAAGCAATGAAGGTTAATCTTTCTGTTTATTTCTCAAAAATGCATTTTTATTTAACTTTATTTCAATAATATTATATGTTTACAGATGCTAGCTGAAGCAATGAAATTACAAGCCGATGCTACTTTGCAAATAAGCAGTGCTATAGATAAGATGGCAAGAAATGAGGACCGACAAACACAATTATTGGAAGTCATATATAAATGTTTAAAGGACTAATGTATACCTTGTTTAAGAAGTTAAGAAAGTTAAGGATTAAAGATCTGTATAGATTAATAATCCGTTGAAGAGTTTAAAAGGTTGTTATATATTGTATAGCGCAAGTGATGGATGATAAGGAGGTTGAGTGAAAATTATATACATTGTTTTATAATTTTTATTTCAAAAACCAAACAAATGTATATTTGTAGTTAATTTAATAAATTCAAATTATTCTTGTTCATAAATTTCTTCATTTCCGTTATCCCATGCACAACGGTAATTAGGGAACCAGTCTCGCATAATCTGCTTCTGTACACGCTGTGCTAAGGCTCTAGGTCCTCTGCGAAGTATTACCTCTTGTTCTTCTACATTATTTGCATGATCTGCATGTGCATCGTCAATGATTATATTTTCTTCTTCCTCTAACTCCAATGGTAGCCGATAATGTACACGCATATTATGCAAAACTGAACATGCGTTCACAATTTGTCCGCTGATTTCTGGAGCATACATCAAAACACGTTGATAAGATAAACATCTCCACAGTTCCTTTTATAATTCCAAATAATCTTTCCACGATACTCCGTGCTTTACATAATTTCTGATTATAGTGAAACTGCCGACTCCACTGAGGATAATGTGCCAATGGTGTCATGAGCCAAGGCTCTAAAGGATATCCAGCGTCTCCTGTACATACATATGTGTATATAATTAATTATGCAATGAAAATTAGAAGTTGTACAATATTGTACATATGTCATCAAGATTTAATTAATTCTTACCAATTAAATAGGTTCTTTTTTCGCCATGATTATACCAATATTCCATGACACGTCTAATTGGAGAGGCACTCCATATATAGGCATCATTTCTTGCACCTGGATATCGTGCATTTATATTCAATATTTTCATATCTGGATCGACTATCTGTAAAAATATTTGAATTATCTAATAATATAATATTACAGAGATAGTAATACATACATACTGTGTGTGTGTGTTTAATATTATGTATATTGTTTATATAGTTTGCATAACTCTAAATTAATAAATGAGACAAGTATAAAACTTTTGATGATTATTATATTTACTGCTTGAACATTCAAGGAATGATTGCCATGATGATTGACATATGATTCCTCATGAATATGCGGCGCAAGAATATTTATGTATGTACAATCGATGGCTCCAATAGCTCCAGGAAATGGCTGTGCAGCTTGTGCAAATTTATTCTGTACTGCAGCTTTTTCTTGTGCCGTTATAGGAAATTTTATCCATTGGCGTAATAAACGTATATTTATCACTCGTGCCACTTTGCGTATACAACGGCTAGCAGTTGGCTGACTTACTACCAATTCACATTGGTTTCCAGCTGGTCTTTGATAACTGCCGTGAGCAAAGAAACCAATAGCTACTAACACTTGGATTTCTGGAGACAAGCCAGTTATACGTTGTTTTTGTAAATCTTGTCTCAAAGCATTAACAATTTGCATGACTAAATCTTGAGGAAGTCTAAATTGTGCAATAAATTATGTCGAGGAAGTTCAAATGGATTTTGAGCATCGCGCATCAATCTTCTTTCTACTTTTCTTTCAAGTCTCCTAACTCTTTCTTGTAAGAGTAATACATTCCATGCTAAATATACTTCAGCCATTGTACCTTCAAAATATAGACACGAAAAGATTAATTTATCAACAGATAAATAAAGTAATCGCTCGTGTATGTCAAAATACAATGGGAATAAAGGCCAACAATCGCGCAGTATAACAGTAGATGTCAAATCAATAGTTCATTTAATAATATATACATATGACGGGACGTTTCGAACACACAGTGTCTTCTTCAGCCGATAAATTCGAATAATTACATGGAGTCGCAGCAATAATCAAAAGTATCAAATAATAAAAAAAAGTAATAATCAAAGAAGTAAAACAGTCAAAAAGTACGAGCCAGGATTTTTCTCGATGATAAATGACAAAGCTATCCGGAGTCACATCTTACATGAGATCGTTCGACTATTAAAATGTAAAATTGTGTATATATAAATATCTTTAGAGTCTATTATGAAATGTGAAATTGTATATATATGAATATCTATAGAGTCAATTCCGAGGGGCTGCTCACTTCGGAAATCATTGAACCACTTGGTTCGAATTCGCATAAGAAATCGCGGGGAATCACTGGAAATCAATGGAAGTCGAGTGATTCTCTTTGCATTAAGGAATCATGTGAAATCATAGGAAATCGTTACGAAATCACACGAATTCGGAAATCGCTTGAAATCACAAATGTTTTCAAGCTATTATAATGAGTCTGTTCGCGTTGCTTGCACTTTTTGCACTCAGCATCTTCGCTTTCTCTCTCTCCAACGGCCGAATATATATTTATCTCATTTCAAGTGCAAAAATGTTTGGGGATTTCAAGCAACACGAACAAGCCTAATATGTATACTATAAGAGTATCTACGATTTCATTGGTCGAAATCTAGTAAATCTATTAACTTTTCGCATTTTCGCCTCGTGAAAAGATACGTAATAGGCCCCCAGGTTTCATCCTCTCTGTGCCACGGTACTGAGTTGAGCGTCATGTTTTTCCCCTATGCGCAGAGGCGGGACGTTCTTCCGTTGAATATATATATTACGGCTCGCCGCTGAGCACAGCGCGACCGAGCAAAGCCGAAATAAAAAACAATCGACACCGTAGAAACATCAGATGTAAACAAGCTCGTTATAAGTCAGTCTGTAGCCCGCTGTAGCCTGAGTTCGTAGCGTAATAGAGAGCGTGCAATCGTTTTAACTCGAAAGAACAGTGCAATATTCTCGAGCTCTTCTCGTTGCTAGTAAGTAATTGAATGTTTACTATTCCCATTATCTAAAATATTAAGAAGTATTAACGAGGGTATTAAGCATTAAGAGGTTATCAAATCTAATAACCGAGTGCTTTTTTAGGTGGTTCAGTGTCTATATGACAGAAATTATGGATGGAGAGAAAGTAGAAAATAAAAATTCCGAGCTCGATCCCGAGAGTGATTTATTGAAAAGTGATGTACTCGCAAATAATTTCTTCAAATTATTAGAAGCTGAATCAGGAACAATTATCCCCATTTATGTCAAAAATATTTTACGTTTGAATAATCTACACAACCCAATTTCATTTCGGCACATCACTACCGACACAATTAAAGAATTGGAATCTTTTGCCAAAGATCAGATGAATTTCTTGTTGAAGCCAGATGATGATCGAAAATATTTTTATGGTCCTTATCATACGTGCCCACAAAAGTTTCAATTTATGATTGGTGACAAACATTTACTCGTGGATCTTGTGAAACTCGTTACATCAAAATCCTTGGATTTTTGGAAATCACTTGTAATATCAAATACTATTCAAAAAAAGGCAGGTAAAGGAAATGTTGGCTCTCCTCGAGCTCCAACTATATCAATCCTAAAGGAGAAAATAAATATTGAAGAAGAGCGAAAATTGTTGTCGAAACTTGTGAAAAAAATTGTGGAGATTGAAAATGAGGAAAACATTGAAAAAAAATCCAAAAAAGTATCTATGCAGGATCTTGACATCCAAGTTTCGGTGAACGAAAATTATGAAGATGAAGACCTTCCTCAGTCATATACCTATCAGGCAAAAATCAAATGTACTGAGTGTCCAAAAATTATAACTGTTACCAAACATGGTTGTGTTGGACAAAGTGGAACAAAATGGGTTCTATCTAATTACCGAAGACATTTAATGATCCATCAGAAAACTGAAATAAAAAAAGGAACAAAACGAAAAAACATTTCTATTCTGCAAGCTCTTCAATCAACATCTCAATCAAGAGTTAAGTCAAAGAAGATAGAAGAATCCAACATTGCTGACACAAGCTGTAAAATGTCTAAAGATATCAAAACCTCTGAAATGATTCCAATTTTTCATTCATCCGACATGCATCAAGATCAAGATGAACTATTTGAAACTGAAAACATGGAAAGGCTGTCACATGATGATTTGCTCATAGAAAACTCAGGTAATTTGTTCCTCGATTTATTTTTGTTTCAAATAAAAAATATTTTAGTTTTGGTATGAACGATTAATTACTCTAAATATTATTTTTTTTTTCAGATAAAATTAAGGAGTCACCAACGACTATAGAAATTAAAGACAATTTACCGTCTCTAGACTCACGTGAATCGTCGACGTCCACTACATCAGGCTTCTCAGAACTAATCAGCCAGTCTCTCGATCTCGTCCATGATTGTGAGAAACAGGGGGAATATTAGGTCGAGATAGTCATCGAACGGACTATCTTGACCTTGATCTCGACACATCTAAAGTGTCAAAAAAAGTTCGGAATTCGAGGATTTCTCGTACTAGAAAAAAATTGTACTCGTCAATAAGTTTAAGTCAAACTCGAATTACTGCCTTTTATCCAGTTCTTAACAAACTCCAATTATTAATTCAACAAAACAAAAGTTTAAATGAGACATTGACACATTTTTTACAAAAAAGAATTGAAAACGATGCTAATGTTGAAATCATAAAAACCGAAAAATTACACTCCAATTTTTTAACAAAATTACTTCAAAATGCTGCGAATCAATGTAACGAAAAAAAGGAAGGTAATAGGTATGATGAGACGTTGAAACTTTTTTGTACTTACTTATTTACTATAGGGGGTAGAATGCTCTATGAAACATTGTACGCTAATCTTCCAATTCCTTCTTTAAAAACAATAAGTAGAGTTATGTGTAAAAATAATTGTGATATTATTGAAGGAGCCGTCCGAGCCAAAGAATTGAAAGAATTTCTAGTCTCAAGAAATTTACCATTGACGGTCTGGCTGAGTGAAGATGCAACGCGTATTACGGGACGTATACAGTATGACAGTCAGTCCAATCAATTGGTTGGTTTTGTATTACCATTGAATAGCCATGGATTACCAATATTTGGAATACATGAGGCTACATCTGCTTCCAAAATACAAAACAGTTTTGAAACAAGCATTATTGCTAGTTTAACATACGTTATAATAGCTCAACCTTTGGCATATAATGCTCCTACGTTTTGTCTTTGTATATTTGGAACAGACAATAAGTTTCATTCAGATCATATCCTTCAACGGTGGGCATATATTGTTGAGTGCTTAAAGAAGGAACAGATCTCGGTACTTGGTGTCTCCTCTGATGGTGATCCAAGATTATTAAAGGCTATGCGTATAAAGAGTAAATTAGGAATGCATAGTGAAGTATATACAGATTCAATTGGGAGAAATTTTCACATGCCCTATTTTCACGCAAAATTTGAGCCGGAAATAGTTCCTATTCAAGACCACATTCACATAGGTGCTAAATTACGAGTACGTCTTTTAAAACATTCGAGTATGCTTCCAATGGGAAATTTTTTAATATCATCAAGTCATTTATCAATTTTAATTAATACAGTATCGAAAGATAAACATTGTTTAACTGAAAAGGATTTGTCTTTGAAAGATAAAATGAACTATTTGTCTGTTGAAAAAATCAGTGATTTAAAAGTAACTAATTTGTTGAAACAGTATGTCCCCAATAGTGAAGCAACAGTGCTTTATTTAGAGATAATAAGACTATTCTTGAGTTCATTTCTTCAAGAAGAGATGGATCCTCTTCAACGAATTTACAACAGCTGGTATTGTATTTTTATTTTACGATATTGGAGAGTGTGGTTACTCAGTATCCCTCAGTATTCTGTTACAGATAATTTCATATCTTTAAACACCTATTTATGCATGGAGATGAATGCTCATGGCTTATTAAATTGTATTTTTAATTTAAAGAAACATTCATCTACCTCGAATAATTTTACATCCATGTTCTTACCTTGGCAAAAAAGTAGTCAACCATGTGAAAGTTTTTTTAGACGTTTGAGGTCTATGAGTACTACATACTGCACAATCGTTAATAGCACACTTCTTGAAACTTTCCAACGCGTTAAAAGGATTCAGCTACAAGAAGACATTTCCTCTGGTAATTTAAACACATGTACTAAACTTTTTCAGTATCCACGAGCAACAATGAGCAAAGAGAAATGTCGAATCATTAAGGGATGTTTACTGCCTGATATTGATGACATAATTAAAACGTTAGAAAATGCAAAAAAAAATGCGTTTTTAAAGATAAAATCTTTAGGCATTATAAATGTAGATATATCAGAATGTGAAAATATATCTTGTAAATTACTTGACACCGAGCTCGACACCCAATGTAACAATGACGATGAGAGAGACGTAGAGGAAATAAATTTGGAAAATGTAATAAAAAAAACAGATTCACATACAGACGAAAGTTCAGAAGAAAGTAAACAAGAATTATTAGAGGATTTAACCATTCTTTCTAAAGTACAAGGTCGTCTAGAATTAAAAAGTTATAATAAATTCAAAACTCAACTTCATACACAAAGTCCTATTCGTTCTTGTAAGGGATCAATTGAATAATGAACTGATCGTACGAAAATCCTCCATCTGTTGGCTATTAAATAAAAATTCGTTTAACTTAAGTAGTGATCGGTTACAAAGGGTTCGAGATTCAGAATTGAACAAAAAATAAAAAGAAAACTCAAATAAATGGCGATAAATGTAATGAGAAGCAGGTTTTCTTAAAAAAAATGCGAGGAAATTAATATTGGTGATTGGTGTCTATTTAAAAAATATAATAGTACCAAGTGCTTTGTTGGTATGATTTTGAGCTTTGCTTATTTAGAAGGAAAAACATTAAAGAGTCATGAATATTCTAGTTCTTACGCAAACATAAAAGGCAATACCAAAGAGATTGGTGTATTGTGTTATTGGTATGAATTAAAATCAAATAAAGAGCTAATAGTTGTACCAATGGATGTACATGGTTATATAAATATTAAGCAGTATTATATGACAATGTCGTCTCCTATTATAACTGAAAATAATGTAAAAGTTCATGAGGAGATCTATCTTAAAATAAAAAAATTATTCTGATCTATTCAACTGTTTATTTAACTGTCTATTTAAACATATTTTTAACTCTTAAATTAACAATTATTACAGGTCTTCTGGCGACAGCCGTTTGTAAGCAAGGCATACTTGCAATAAAAACTATTAACCAAATAAAAAATAATAATTAATTTAATAATTTTAATTTAATAATATTAATAATATTAATTTAATAAATAATAATAATAATTAATTAATTAATTTTCTGTTTGTATTCATAATCTAGAAATCATTGATTTTGCAACGTCGAATTCACTAGAATTCATTAAGAATCATGCGAATTCATGAGAAATCATAAGTAATCGTATAGATTTAGAAATCGCGGAAATCCTATAGGCAATCATTAGAAATCGATTTCTTTTGGAAATCATTGGTCCATTGAAATCAGGAGTGAGCAGCCCCTCGGTCAATTCGCAAGTCTGCAGTCAAAGGTAAATCCATGATTTATTTTTCGTTGGATGGCAAAAACGAACCAAGTCAGTTGTTAAAAGTGTTAAATCTTAAGTCAATTAGCGGTGTGGTCAAGTTTATGATACGTTCTGAAATTTAATGTCTCAATAGCGGGAGGAAGCTTGTGTGGTTGTTTAAATTAATCTCCGTAAGGACTTACAATTACAGCTAATTAAGTCGTGGTCCGATGTTTCGCACTCTCACGGTCGGTGTCAGCTCCTTTGTGTCTCAAATACTAATAGCAAACATTCTCGTTTGGTTAACAGCGAAGGTGATTTTTCGAAATAATAATACATCGAGACAATAAATAAATAGCTAGATGTCGACGAGTTCGCTGAGAATACTGTTATATGACTCATTCAGATACTCTGTGTCCTTATTCAAATTAATGCCATTTTTTTGTTCTTTAATATGTAGCATTAATTTATCAAAATTTAAAATTAACAAAATTTTTGTTATATTAAAAACATATATAATTTATACTGCATGTAAAGATTATAAGTAAAATATAACAAATATAAGTAAAAGATAATAATAAAAATTTTTTTTATTTGATTAATTTTAGATATTAACACATTTGTAATATATATTATTTTCATACTTAACTTTGCTGTAATATTATTTCTTGCGAGCTTTTCTTAATGATATATTTTTATTATATAAAAAATACACTGTATTTACTCGCACACTTTTTATACACTTTACTCGGAGCCTCGGAGAAACTCAAAGTAATTGGTCGCTATGTCTAGTTATGTTGTCGCTATTGCTTATCGAGGGGTACGAGACCCCTCGATAATCTAACGACAAAGTTCGATATTTTATCGACAACTTTAACGACATTTATCGTTACACTGAATTACAGAATACCACTTTTCGTTGCAGTGTCGTTAAGTCTGCATAACGATATCCCTAACTAGTAAAATTGTCGTTAAAAAGTTAGAGAATAGGCATACTGTATGCCTAACGACAATTTTACTAGTTAGGGATATCGTTATGCAGACTTAACGACACTATAACGAAAAGTGGTATTCTGTAATTCAGTGTAACGATAAATGTCGTTAAAGTTGTCGATAAAATATCGAACTTTGTCGTTAGATTATCGAGGGGTCTCGTACCCCTCGATAAGCAATAGCGACAACATAACTAGACATAGCGACCAATAACTTTGAGTGGCTCCGAGGCTCCGAGTAAAGTGTATAGAAAAGTGTGCGAGTAAATACAGTGTATTTTTTATATAATAAAAATATATCATTAAGGAAAGCTCGCAAGAAATAATATTACAGCAAAATTAAGTATGAAAATAATATGTATTACAAATGTCTTAATATCTAAAATTAATCAAATAAAAAAAAATTTACTATTATCTTTTACTTATATTTGTTATATTTTACTTATAATCTTTACATGCAGTATAAATTATATATGTTTTTAATATAATAGAAATTTTGTTAATTTTAAATTTTAATAAATTAATGCTACATATTAAAGAACAAAAAAATGGCATTAATTTGAATAAGGACACAGAGTGTCTGGATGAGTCATATAACAGTATTCTCAGCAAACTCGCCGACATCTAGCTATTTATTTATTGTCTCAATGTATTATCATTTCGAAAAATCACCTTCGCTGTTAACCAAACGAGAATGTTTGCCATTAGTATTTGAGACACAAAGGAGCTAACATTGACCGTGAGAGTGCAAAACATCGGACCACGACTTAATTCTGTAATTGTAAGTCCTTACGGAGATTAATTTAAACAACCACACAAGCTTCCTCCCGCTATTGAGACATTGAATTTCAGAACGTATCATAAACTTGACCACACCGCTGATTGACTTAAGATTTAACGCTTTTAACAACTGACTTGGTTCGTTTTCGCCATCGAACGAAGAATAAATCATGGATTTACCTTTGACTGCAGACTTGCGAATTGACTCTATAGATATTCATATATATACAATTTTACATTTCACAATAGACTCTAAAGATATTTATATATACACAATTTTACATTTTAATAGTCGAACGATCTCATGTAAGATGTGACTCCGGATGGCTTTGTCATTTACCATCGAAAAAAATCCTGGCTCTTACTTTTTGACTGTTTTACTTCTTTGATTATTATTTTTTTGATTATTTGATACTTTTGATTATTGCGCGACTCCATGTAATTATTCGAATTTATAGGCTGAAGAAGACACTGTGTGTTCGAAACGTTCCGTCATATGTATATATTATTAAATGAACTATTGATTTGACATCTACTGTTATACTGCGCGATTGTTGGCCTTTATTCCCATTGTATTTTGACATACACGAGTGATTACTTTATTTATCTGTTGATAAATTAATCTTTTCGTGTCTATATTTTGAAGGTACAATGGCTGAAGTATATTTAGCATGGAATGTATTACTCTTACAAGGAGACTTGAAAGAAAAGTAGAAAGAAGATTGATGCACGATGCTCAAAATTTATTTGAACTTCCTCGACATGAATTTATTGCACAATTTAGACTTCCTCAAGATTTAGTCATGCAAATTGTTAATGCTTTGAGACAAGATTTACAAAAACAACGTATAACTGGCTTGTCTCCAGAAATCCAAGTGTTAATAGTTATTGGTTTCTTTGCTCACGGCAGTTATCAATTTTCTGAAGGACTATCTCTCGTCGTTTCAATCGATCACTCTCGTCGCGGACGATTCCCCTCGCAGGTCTTCTCTCACCAGATTCGACGCACCTTCGACGAGATAGATCCAAATAATCTCGCGGCGCAAGACGGTGTTTCGCTGACACAATCTGAAAAAAAAACCCCTCGCTTCCGCGAAACGAAACAAAACTCGAGAAACGTCCAAAGGATTGAGCGCCTTGTCGGCGGGCGAAAAATTACGAAAGGACATAAACACGTAGTGTCTCCTCCTTCGTGAACGCGACTCGACTGTGGAGCGTGGATGATGGACTGTGGCGAATCGAGCACCTTTGTTATTTAACCTTGGGGTTGATTGTGTATCTTGAAATGAGGTGAAAATTACAAAAGTGACGAAATCTAGTAAAATCTGTTTACTTTTGTAATTTTCACCTCGTTTCAACCCGTTTCAAAAAATGTTTATATACAATTTTATCTAATTACATCATATTATATATAATCATATATATAATAAGATCTGTTTATGTATTCATTTATATGATCAAAATATTTATAACTCCATATCAAATTATGCAACATTATATTACAATTCTTCACATTATATTACAAATTATTTCACTTTTGATTCTACATATTTACCACAAAAATGGACCCATTAAAGATTTGATCTAATTGTATCCAAAAATATATAATTATATCTAATCATTTATATATATGTATATATATATATATATATGAAGTATGAATAGTTTGATCTAATTACATATATAATTATATACAATTTTATCTATTTATATATAATTAGATCAGGTAAAAATCCATGTATAATTATATCTACAAAGTTATATATATAATTAGATAAAATTGTGCAATATATAAACATTTTTTCCCGGGAAGATACACAATCGACCCCCTCAACTTATTTTAACATTCTTAAACTCATCAGAATTAAAGGATGTTTCAAAGACGAGATTTTATTGGCTGGATACTACAGCGATAGAGTTATATGAATCCGAGTATACTCGTTTCGGTAACGACGTCGGTACCGCATTTTGTATCGATACGGTATCGTTAGCCTAAGTTACAGAATAGCTTTATCGTTACAGTGTCGTTTGCGCAAGCGACAATCGTCGCTACATAACGATAGCGACATCGTCGTTAAAAAGTTAGAGAATAGGCATACAGGGGACCCCCTGGGCTGGATCGCCTGGATCCCGTCGAATGGAGAGCGGTACCGTGCGGCGAGACTCTCGGCGAGGACGGGGCGGTCTCCCTATCCTGGTTCGCGGCGGTACAGCGGGCGGAAGGCCTTGTCGGACGGCTGAGACTCTCAGCAAGCCCAGAGACTCTCTAGGCTTAGACGTGGCGGCAAGGCGAGGAGCGGTCGGGATGGTAAGCCGTCGAGATTCACTTCAGACGGAGGCTGAGACTCTCTACCCCTGGACTTATCGGTGGGATTCGGGAACCGAGAGCAGCGGATGATCGGTGTGCTGGCTCACGGTGGAATAGCAACATTTATCAAATGTTGCTCGCTTATATACCCGTGGCGACGCTTCGTAAGTGGCGGGGATACGGGCGCCGGTGGTCGCGAGCGCCACGACGGAGCGGTGGGGCGGCCGTAGTTACGGCGCTGCGATTACGTTCGGCGATCTTCGGGCGGTCTCAGCCTCGCTCGGTGCTTCAAGACGGCTGCCGCGGTAAGTCCCTCGCGAGGACTTATTCGCACGCGTTTTTGAAATACTTAAAAAATATGGCACACCGTGCCTTTCTGCGCCCGGCGGATGTTCGGCCGAGCGGTATGCGGCTGATTTTGGCCGGGAACAATGCTGTTACGGGGCGCATTGTTACAGCCTATATGTAAAGAGTTGATTGTAAATATGTGAAACAAAATAATCAGAAACAACATTTTAATAAGGTGCAGTCATTAAAATAAAGAAACCCAAATTAATACTACTTTCTTTTCATTCGGTTTAGCAGAATTTAATATTCTTGTGATAAAATAGTATAAATAACGGGAGTCCAGGAATGAAAAAAATTACTTCATATAACATCTACAATATCATAAAATTACAAAGTTCTGTTTATTACAATTCCTGGGTTCTGTAAAGCGCATATGCGCATATTTTCTATATTCTATAGTAAATATTACGTATGCCTAATATTACAGTAAAATATGTAAAACGTTTAAAACAATGTCATATAGTTAGCAGTTTTAATACATGTCTATGGTATATTTAAAAATACAATTAATAAATTTAATCTTTTCATTATTTATGTATTTATATACATTTTCATGTATATATGACTGTGGAAACCAAATATATTTAACTGGAACAATTTTGTTTTATCACTAATAAGAATAACAAAATTGATATTATGTACGTATAAAACAATAATCTATATATATAAGTCACGTCTTCTGTCTGTATGTACGCGAACTGCTCATTCGTTAGTAAACCAAATTTTTACCAAAAGTATATGAAATAGGGGTAGAATTTCCCGGGAAAATGAAAATGTCCTGGTTGATTTTTCATTACTGATTTTTTTGGAAACCGGTTCAAAAATTTTTTCAAATTTTATATAATTTTTCCAATTTTTTGGGAAATAATTGACCGAATCTCATTCGTTAGTGGATCGAATTTTTACCAAAAATATATGAAGTAGGGGTAGAATTTCCCGGGGAGTGCCAGAAAGTGTATAGTTTTTTGTTACCGATTTTTTGGAAACCGGTTTTTTTAATTTTTCTAAATTTTATTAATTTTTCGAGGATGGGTTTAATTGCCATCATTTAATTGCCATACAAATTTATATAATTATTAAATAAATAAATATATATACATTTATACATATGAAATAAATATATGTAAAATATAGAAAAAATAAAGAAAAAATAAAGAAAAAGAAGAAGCGAAAACAAGAAACGAAAATAAGTTGCTGATTTCACATATTAAATGTCATAATCATGGAAAATTCATATATGAAAGCGATAAGTAATGAAATGGAACATAATTCGAGTGAAGAATCAATAGAGAGATTGAGAGAATTGGAAGTAATTAGAAATGGTAAGTAAAAATAATAATTAATTAGTTAATTGTATATAGATGGTTTAAATTGTTTACGATTTCTTTCAATATATGTATAAAATTTCAGCATTAGAAGATGGTCAGGACGAGATATTAATGACGGCAATGATCGAATTTGAAAGATCACAAGAATGTGAGAAGAAAGAAAATTGTAAGGAGGAAAAGAAGGAAGAAAAGAAGGAGGATGATAAGGAAGAAAAAGAAGAAGCGGAAACAAGACGCTGACAAGGAGGATGAAAAAAATCGCAAGAAAAAAAATAAATTATAAATTACAATTATTGTATAAATAAATATTATTTTATATATATATGTATTTTATATGTATAAATCTATATATATTTATTAAAAATATATAAATTGTATATAAATTGTAATTGTAATATAAAATTATTACTATACATGTCTCAATAAATTAATAACTTCGATTTTTTCTCTCTCAATTTTATTCGCTTCCTCTCTCTCTTTCTCTCTCTCTCTCTCTCTCTCTCTCTCTCTCTCTCTCTCTCTCTCTCTCTCTCTCTCTCTCTCTCTTTTTCTCTCATCAAATATTTTTAATTAAATAAGAATAGGATTGTTCCGAATGAAATAAATATAATTTATTAAATACAAAATATTAGAATTTATAACATTAATAATAAATAACATAATATTAATACGTGTAATATTTATAATATTATAATATAACGAATTTGTTGAGGTCGTGGTGAAAATATACCTTAGCTGAATATACTTTGAAGAACGCAGCTTTATTAACAGTATTAACAGTGTTAGTTTTTTTGCTTTTCGCAATCCTAAATTATATTTAACACCCCTTCGCAATCAGATCATCCTAAAGTGTATAGTGTTAGTTTTTTGCTTTTCGCAATCCTAAATTATATCTAAACTTATTGAACTGCTCACCATTTAAATTCTTTGTTAATATATCCGCAGTTTGCTCTTTTGTAGAAATGTATTCAATTAAAACCAACTTATCGCTTACTAGATTTTTAATAAAATTGTATTTGACATCTATGTGCTTTAATCGTTTGTGTTCCCACCTTTTAGTTAATTTAATGCATGACTGATTGTCTTCATAAATCTTGAAAATGGTTTTTGCAAAGCCAAGATCACTAAGAAGATTGTTTAACCAAATTCCTTCACGAGCTGCTTCCGCAAGAGCAACGTATTCAGCTTCAGTTGAGGATACAGCTACCGAACTTTGCTTCTTAGTATTCCAGCATACAGTGCTTCCAAAAACCTTGAATAAAAATCCAGTGGTTGATTTCCTGTCCGTTTCATCACCGGCCCAATCTGAGTCAGCATATCCAACTAATTTATTCATGTTTTCTTTACAGTAGAACAGTTCATAATCTAAGGTTCCTTTTATGTATCTAAGTATTCTTTTGAGCATCTTTCAGAGTTGATTATTGGGTTTGTTTTGAAGTCGACTGCAGAAGTTCACAGATGTGCTGAGGTCAGGACGTGTTCCTAGCATAACATACATCAAACAGCCAATTAATTCACGTATAGGTTTGGTTTCAGCTTCTGGTGAACTTTCAGTGTCTTCAGGCTCGTTTTTCTTTGCTATTGCATCTATTGGAGTCTTACTTTCTTTGCAGTCATTCATTCCGAAGCGTTGTAGCAGGCTTGTGAGATAACTTCTTTGACTTAAATAAATTCCATCTTCTGATCTTTTGATATTTATCCCAAGAAAATGTGTTAGGTTTCCCATATCTGTCATTTCAAAGGTTTTGGTTAATTTGTCCTTTATAATTTCAATTTCCTTCTGATCATTACTTGCTATAATTATGTCATCTACATAGATCAGTAGATATAAAACTTTCTGCTTAGAAATCTTTATATAGAGACAGGGATCATATTCAGATCTTTTTAGTTGTTGACTTTCAGCGAATTCGTTGAATTTCTCGTTCCAATTACGTGGTGCCTGTTTTAATCCATATAATGCTTTATTTATCTTGCATACAAGATCATCATAGTTGCCTTCAATCCCTTCAGGTATTTCCATATAAATATCTTCTTTTACAGTTCCATGCAGGAAAGCTGATTTTACATCCATTTGCTGTGCCCTGAGGGTTTTGTGATTTATCACCGCTAGTAGCGTTCTAATAGTGGTTAATCTGGCAACTGGAGAGTAAGTTTCATCATAGTCAAAGCCTTTTCTCTGCATAAAGCCTTTTGCAACAAGACGTGCTTTGTATTCTTTTATCTGACCATCAGGATATCTCTTTAATCGAAACACCCATTTGCTGTCAATAGTCTTCGCGTTCCTTGGTCTCTTCACTAATGTCCAAGTATTGTTCTTCTTTAATGCCTTTATTTCTTCATCTACAGCTGATTTCCAATACTTGTAATCCGATCTTGTTTTCGCAATTTCCAAACTTTCTGGTACTTTATTTACAAATGATTCAGCACTCAGTGCTAGATATGCCATGTCATGGTCTCCATATCGTACTGGTGGTTTTCTTGTTCTCGTACCTTTTCTTGTTTTCTCGTCATGTTCATCTGGATCTTTGTTTCCTTCTGTTTCTTCCTCAGTTGAGATTATTATTTCACTTAGCGTTTCGGTAAATTCTTCATCATCTGTTTCCTCAGTTTCTTTAATCTGTTCATTATTACTTTCTATCCATGTTGTTTTCATGCTTAACGTTTTATTTTTTATGTCTTCAATATTTTTCTTTTTATCAAATATTACATCTCTCGCAGTGACTAGTTTTTCTGTGTACAGGATTCCACAGTCTATACCCATTATGCGTGTATCCAACCATTATGCATGCTTCACCTTTTGAACTGAATTTACCTGCTAGTTTCTGTTTTGAAATGTGATAATATCCGAGACATCCAAAAATTCTTAGATTCTTCAAGTTAGGTTTATTCCCATAAAACATTTCTGCTGGTGTGATATTTCCTTCAAGTGATGACGTTGGACTTCTATTTGTTAAGTATGCTGCAGCAGAGTATTGCTTCGCCCCACATTTCCTTTGGTAGTTTTGATTCTAACAGAATGGCTCGAGCTTTCTCAACCAGGGTTCTATTCATCCTTTCTGCTACCCGTTTCAATTCTGGCGTGTAAGGAATGGTATTTTTAATCTGAATGCCCTTAGCTCTGCAAAAATTTTTAAAAGCATTTGAGAAGATATTTCCTGCCAGTTATCACAACATAATGACGATATTTTGGTTTCAAACTTCACAGTTACTATAGCTTCATAGTTTTTAAAACAATCAAAGGTTTCACTTTTATTTTTCATTAGATAGACAATAGTGAAAGTGTGTGTGGTCGTCTATGAAAGTTAGAAAAGTATCTTTTTCCATCGTATGATGTTGGACTTATAGGACCACATACATCACTGTGGATTAATTCCAGTGGTCCTTTTACTCCTTCGCTCTGATTTCAGTCTGAAATGGTAGTTTAGTTATTTTACTCTTAGCGCAAGTTCCACACACCTCAGTATTATTTACCTTCCCAAGGTTCAGACCGTCAACCATATTATGTCTCAATAGTTTACTCAGATTTTGGTTTCCTAGATGACCTAGTCGTTTTATGCCATATTTACACATTTTCTGAGCCTTTACATACATTCGCTTCTGACATTTGCAAGATTTCAAATTCGATTTCATACAATAAGTCAGTAGTTCCTTTTCCGCGAGCAATTAAATTTGAATTTTTCATTATAAATACATTATCATCCTTAAAGGTAACCTTCAAACCCGCCTTTACTAACCTACGAACCGATAGTAAATTATGTCTTAAATTCTTAACCCCTTCGTTGGCATTGACGCAATAGTGCGTCAAATTAATCCGTGCCCTGTGTGGCATTGACGCAAAAGTGCGTCAACCTTTTTTTTTCCTATTTAACTTGCTCCGATTTGGCATCCAAGTCTTATACGGGGGTTTTTGGGGTCGCTGATTACGAATCTGAATTCAAAATTTGCAAATTCAAAATGGCGGATCCGAAATGGCGGATGAAAATGCAAAAAATTACTTGATTGGGATGAAATTTGCCACTCGGAGGTTTTTGGGGTCACTGATTACGAATCTGAATTCAAAATTTGCAAATTCAAAATGGCGGACAAAAATGCAAAAAATTACTTGATTGGGATCAAATTTGCCACTCGGGGATTTTTGGAGTCGTTGATTACGAATCTGAATTCAAAATTTGCAAATTCAAAATGGCGGATCCAAAATGGCGGATAAAAATGCAAAAAATTACTTGATTGGGATAAAATTTGCCACTCGGGGTTTTTTTTAATTTTTAAATTTTGAGTTTAGATTCGTAATCAGCAACCTAAATAACCCATAAGTACCAAGATTTATCCAAATTAAGCCGTTTTTTGTATTTTTGTCCGCTATATTAGATCCGCCATTTTGAATTTTTGAATTTTAAGTTCAGATTCGTAATCAGCGTCCTCAAAAACCCCAGGGTACAAATTTTTAGAATAAAAAATTTTCCTGCCATTTTGGGCACTTTTTGTCGAATTCTCTCTGCCAACGAAGGGGTTAATGTACAATACGTTAATAATTTCCGCAGTTAAATTATCTTTCAATAAAATTTTTATATTACCTATTTTTGTCGCATACAAGGATTCATTAGTTTTTGCCACACATATCATAATAGGATTTTCTAGTTCGTATAGTTTCTGAGAAATACTTTTCACTGTTTACCATGTGGTCCGTGGCTCCAGAATCGACATATAACCTCATTGCTGTACTTCCTGCTTCCGACGTGGTTTGCAGTGCTGTAGCAAGAAAGGTGATGTGCTGTCCCTTCTCCGGTTTGTCCAGATCCGTTTGATTCGCCTGTTTCCGCCATCTGCACTCGTATCTCTTGTGTCCCGGCTTCCCGCAGTTGTGACATTTGATCCATGTCGTTTCCTCGTGTATTTTTGAATGAGCCGTTATTAGTAGCGCCAATTTCTTTGGTTAGGTTGCGTCTTATTGTTGTCACGTGCTTGTGTTTTAGGGTTGCTTAAAGGCAGCCGATGTATCATTCGAGACAGATTCCTGCTGGTTTTGCTTTTATTTCTTGATCCAACAGTTTGCCCTTCACAAATTCCAGTGTAAGTTTTTCAGCTTCCAACTGTTTCCAGTGTAGTCACAATTGCATCGTACTCCTTTTGGTAGAGTTAACAAGTAAATGACATACAATATCCATTTCTTCAAGCTTCGCTCCAACTGACTTTAGTTCCCGCACAATTTCTTCAAAATTTAGGAAGTGTTTCTCCAGTGACTTGTTTTCAGTCAACTTTAATGTAAGCAATCTTTTCCGCAGATACAGCTGACTTGCAATCCCTTTGCGTTGAAATACTGCTTCCAGTGCACGCCACATTTGATAGGCGCTCAATTTGTCTTTCACGTATTGAAGATGGGAGTTTGCAATACACTGTATAATCAATGACTTGCATTTTCTGTCCCTTTTGGAGAATGCATCTCCATCTTGATCTGTACGCTCTCTTTCTACGCATTCTTTTACTTCATGCTGGTCGAGGATAACCTCCATCCGGAATTTCCAGTGATCATAATTTTTCCCATCGAACTGTGCCGAACCGACGCGCCATTTACCGACCTTGATTAATATGACTCTCGATCACCGTACAAAACATGTAAGCTGTGTTCTCTTTTGTTGTAGTTCTTTTTATTATACTCTTTCAGTTAACTCATTAATTATTATACTATCTTTGTATTTTAGTTCGTAGACTCATTGCTGCCACATTGTGTACAATGAAGTGTTTTGCAAGCGTTTAAATGTAATGCACGCACTTGAGAAAGACCGGAATCTCGGTTGAAACGTGTTGTGCTTATTAAATAAAGTCTGCCAGTTCGGTCGAAGCAAACGATTTTATTCACTGTGACGTTACAGTTTCGCTGCATCGTGGCAGCGCCCCGCCGCCGCCACAAGGCGCGAGATTTCGGTAATCGATACCCTTTCGCGCCCGAGGACGATTCACAGAGTCAGAGCGAGAGATCTCCAGGGGCATATTTATAATTGCGTTTTGATCTTTTTTTTGTTCTTTTGTATTATTGCGTGGCGCCTCACCGAGCTGAGACTAGAGTTCCTGAGGAGATGCAGCAGATTATGGAGTGCAGAATCTCTCAGAAGGAATCGAGCCGAAAAATCGATGGACGTGGGCGGACCGCGGCGAGACTCGCAGGCCGACAGGCGCAAGGGACCGCGGAAGGACGCGCGCGGCGCGTGATACGGCGACGGACGGACCCGTAGAGGCAGGACCCCGAGACGCCGGGGCGCGGTGAACTTTGCCTGCCCTCCTCGCCTGCAAAAGGGATTCCGGGATGGATGGCCACCATTCCCGGACGGAAACGAGTATTACGGGAACATTAGCGTCTCGTCCACGACCGGGAAGGATTCCGGCGAAATCGTCGTGCGCGCGAGGAAACCGTGAGCGCCCTGCGGGAGCCGGAATTGTCGGCCCTGTACAAGAATACGTCGCAAGCTTGCGGGCTCGCCCCTGATTGGTCCGCGCGATAGCGTCGAGCGGCTGCGTACGCCCGGGGTGGGGCGCGCAATCGATTCCGCTATCGAGCGAAATTTCGGGAGCACTCCTGGATCATCCTCGACAGCCTACGCACGCGGCAGAGTCGTCCGTCGCGATATTAATCTCTCGGCAAAATTATTGGCGGTTTTCTTGACGATTTTCTTGGCGGTTCTCCGGACCCATGGGGCGGCGACGAGGAGCTCTCAGGGAGAGCGAACGAACGGTGAGGTTGCCTCGGTAATATTCAGCATGTAAAGCCACGACACCGCCCTCCGGGTTGCGCTCTCGCTCAGGGATAATTCAATGTCGACGTTGCTCGCCGATCCGGCGTAGATTTCGCGATCGAGAATGACAACGAGGGGCGCCGGAATGGTCTCGCGGCCACAGGATTGTGACCGAAAATTGCGAGTCTCTGGAGATCGCGGCCGATACATCGATGACGAGTTCCGATATTGGGAACTCACCACTTCTCGCGACCTTTGCGTTCGCGATCACGCGTTTGATTGCACTGGAACGTTCTTCGCGTTCGGGTAATTCTGGCGTTAAGATGTTATTCGCGTCGGGCTATTTGACTTATTAATTGCGTTAGGATAATTGTCGCGTTAGCTCGGTAATTACTGCGTGCTATTCGTGTAAGATGACTTCTCGTGTTGGAATAATTGCGTTCTAGAGTATCATCCACGTTCGGTTATGTTTCGCGTTGAAGTAATTACGTTTGGACGGTACTCGCGGTAAGATATTATTTGCGTTAGACTATGATTTGCGCTCGTTTGTTTCTCGCGTTGGATTAAATGTGCTCTGATATGGCTCGCGTTGGAATATCACTCGCGTTCGGAGTTTTTGCGTCAGGATATTGAGTGCGGTAGAGATTAATCGCGTTTGGCTGTTTCTCGCGCTCACGCATGAGCTGCGTGGCTGATTGTGGCGTCCATTGCTACTCGCGGTAATTTTGCATTTTCGTATTTTCGCGTTAGTCATAGTATTTTACGTTCTATGAGGGCCTCTGCCCATGATCCTCGCGTTAGAATACCATTGTCGATCTCATGTTGCGCTCAGTCCCGATTGCGTTGGGTCAGTACTCGCGTTAGATTAAGATAGTGGCGTTATATTAAGAGATTTGCGTTAGAGTAAGAGATTGGCGTTAGATTAAGATACTTTGGCGACAGAATTTCCGTGCGGTTGGGAACGTGGCGTTCACGCGCCCCGAGCGAGACCCGCTACTATTTCGCGATATCTCGCCTTATATTATTTCGCGCTTACTCCGGTTATTTCATATTTGGCTGTGTCTTTTGCCGATACTCTATATTACTTGCGTGTTTAATTGGCTACTGCCTAGTCTCGTTCACTCACTAGCTGCGCAATCAATTAATGTCCGAATTTCTTAATTTCGTCTTTCTGTTGTTCACGAATTACATCAATGTTCGAGCTTCACAATTTCATTCTCCTTGTTTATTAATCATCCGATTATTTACAATAAAATTTTGTTCTCCGATTTCATTAATTACGTGAGCGTATGATTTCCGTGTCACCCTACCGAACACCGCGCTGCCCTTTTGTCAACCCCGCCCACAACCGCTAGGTCGAGCTGGCCAATTCCTCGCACATCGAAGTTCTTGTGTTTTGCGTTTCTTTGTGGTTTTTCGCGACTTTGGTGTACTTTAGTGGACGCGCCTTGCCGCGTCTGGCGCCCAACAATAATTCTCGATTAGCGAAACTTCGGATGTGCGAGAGAACCTTCGGAGAGGCCTAACATCCTTCTCTCCTTCCCCTTTTGATCCGTCACACGCCCCGGACACGACCGGGAGTGAAAAAGTCGTGACATCTGTGACGTGACATTTGTCGCGTCCCTTGCTCCGACGGTAGCTCGACCGAGAGGGACGTCAAGGGTGGTGCCTCCGCCCGAGACGGGCGGAGAGCTAGCGTAAAGTTAGGTTAACTTGTCTGCAAGATTTCAGGTTTTCGAGAAGGTGCAGAGCAGATGGCCCGGAAATTATGTACCGGCGTAAAGCCGCAACGCGGGAATATTACAGGTGGACAGCCCGGGACTTACCAGGGACGGACGGCCGACGGACGGGTCACGCCGGGGCCCTAGCCAGGGCCAGCGAAAAAGGGAGCACGTAGCCGCGACGACGTACCGGCCCGAGAGCGGGGGAGACCACAAAGGGGGACGCCCCGACGAAGGTCCCCGAGAACGGGCACGTAGCCACTACCGGGGCTCCGCCACCGGTCGACAGGCCATGGCCCGTCCAGCCTGGCCGTCGACGAACCGGTGCACGAGTCGCGGCCTGGACAGCCGGACTCGAGGCGGATTTGGAACAGGACCTTGAACCGGTAGGTGGAGGCGCATGCGAGAGGCGCCCGAACCGGGCGCGGCGATCGCCTAGAGGCAGCAGTGGTCGGGCGCGGCGATCGGCAGCAGCGGAAGCAGTTGGCAACCCTGGCGCGCAGGAGCGCGGGCCCGGCGTGGTCCGCCGGAGCCGAGGAGCGGGCACTGTCGTGCGAGCCGCCATAACGTGAGGTACCACCGGCCCTCCGGAACTGACGAGCTGACGCCGAGAAGCAGTACATTGTAAGGCCACTGCTCTAACGCCTCCAAGTAAGACCGTCGCGATATCGAGGCCTCTCCCGGGAGTCGTGTTGTCCCGCGAGAATGTGTAAAACCCGATTGTAGAGTCTATCGAGAGAAATACCGCGGGAGGGCCCGGTTCGAATAGCTATGGAAATTGCCCGTCTCGGGAATCCGGAAGTGCGGCCGCCGACAGTCAGCGTTTCGTGGTTCGTCTGATTTCCGTGCGAATTTACCGTTTTCTGTTTGACGCGTTTGAGCGATGCCGCGTGAGATTTCGCTCGTATTGTGAGTTCGTTAATGCCGCGTACTGATTCGAGTGTATATGTTTCGTGATCCGTTTGGTTTTCGTGCGATTGGGGCGGTTGATTCCGCGATTTAGAGTATCGTGAACGGGGAGACGCGCCGGGCGTAGTCGAGCCGTTTTGGGCGGGGTGCTCTTCGCACGACCGGGTACCGTATCATCGCGGGGCCGCAGCGCGAGCTCCGCGTGATCGCGTCGTGGCGTGCGGGGCATCGTTGCGTTTAGCATCGGGGACTTCGCGAGGCCGAGGGCGTGATGACCGAGGCCCATCGCGAGGTCCATTTATCGTTTGCGTGATACTGATGTATCGTTATCGTTTTGGCGTAATGTATCGTTTTGCGTGAGGAAGTACCGTGATCGTTTTGCGTAGCGTGGCGTGACGCCTCGCCTGAAATTTCGCGTCAATGTATAAAATATCTTTCGGTGACCCCGCGTTAATGTATCGTCTGAAATTCTGCGTTAGAGTATCGTAATGTATCGTTCTGGGATTTCGCGTTAATGTATTGTCGGAGATTATTCTGCGTTAAATGTATCGTTCTGAAATTCCGCCTCAATGTATCGTCTTTGTTCCGCGTTGTTGTATCATGTTGCGTTAACGGGTCGCGCCGAGTGAGATGATCGACCCTTATGCAGAGAACCACCTACTATCTTGTCTTCCTGTTCTTTATTAAATATACTTTTTCTTGTTATATATGAACTTTATTTTGTGCGTTGATTGCGCGGCGCTCCCTCTCCTCGCTCCAATTGAGACCCCGTGGTCTCATGAAAGAACGCACGACTGAGATAGTTGCCGATTTCGCGTTTAAGCTTTGGCGTTAAAGTTTGAGTAAGGTGGTGTGGCCTTCTCCACACCTGGCGCCCAATATCGAGTTTTGTGAGAGTATTCGGTCGAGCTATCGTTAGATCTGAGCTAAGAATTACGTTCCGCGTTTTGAGATCTGGCAATAATACGACGGCGCGCTTCCTCGCGGCGGGCGAGACCGGGGGTAGCCGGCGTCGTCGCACATCACATATAAGAATTGTTGTAGATTAAGGTCCGTTTTCTTGGAAATGTAACTCCATCTTTTCTCTATTCCTTTTAGTACCAGATCTTTTGGAATATTTGTGAAAAGTGCAGTGTAACATCAAGCGAGATGAGTATTCGTCATCCTTAATCTGTCTGTTATTAATAAACTTAACGAAAGGACCAGCTATTTCAAGAGAAGCTCAACGCTCTCTACGAACGCATTATAAAAGAGACTATAATCCCCACTTTTTACTCTGTTCTTTCCTCTTAATTATTATAAGCAATTGTTTGTTTTTCTCTGTGTCCGCACACTAGCAGTATCATCACAGACCTGACAAATCCTTTGACGATCGAACGATTCATTTTTATATTTTAATCCTCAACAAACAAATTATGTAAGCGCTTATTTTAAATATTGATTTGGACTTATACTTGTTGCACGTTGTAATTTTCAATGATTAGTTTTTAGATGTGGCGTAGTAGGCATTATACTTAACTGATTAATAATTTGTATTCAGACGCTTGAAAAGGACCGAAATTTACGGTCGAAACGAAGTCGTAGCGGTTTTTTTTTTTTTTTTTTTTTTTTTTATAAATAAAGTTGGCCAGTTGGGTCGAATAAACGATACTTAAGTTGAATTAAAAGAAGTCTTATTTTACACCTACGAAATATATTGCGACAGATAACTTCGACGCGTAGGCTATCGAGTTGTGACGTTGCAGTTTCGCTGCATCGTGGCAGCGCCCACAAGGCGCGGGTTTCGCGCCCAAGGACGGTCTAAAAAGTCAGAGCAAGAGATATCCAGGGGCATAACTCATTGCGTTTCCGTATTTTAATCCCTTTTATTTTCTTATTTTGTATAATGCGTGGCGCCTTATCGAGGCGGGACCTCCTCCGAGGGAATACAAAGGACCACGGAAAAGGAACAAGCCAGAGGAATCGAGCCGATATTGATCGACGCAAGCGGACCGCGGCGAGGCTCGCGGGCCGACGGGCACAAGAGAGCGCAGGAGGACACGCGCGCGGCGCGTGACACAGCGGCGAACGGACCCACCGAGGCAGGGCCCCGGGACGCCGGGGCAGAATGAGCTTCACCTCCCCTCCTCACCTGCAGACCGGATTCCGGGATGGACAGCCGCCATTCCCGGGCCGAGAGGGAGGAACACAAAGGAATCAGCGTCCCGTCCGCTGCCGGGAAAAATCCCGGCAAAACCGCCATGCGAGCGAGAAACAATTAAGCGCCCTGCGGGAGCCTTAATTGACGACCTTGCGCAAGGATACGTCGCGAGCCTGCGAGCTTACCCCTAATTGATCCGCGCTATAGCTATAGCGTCGAGTGGCCGCGTATGCCCGGGGTGGGGCGCGCAATCGATTCCGCCATCGAGCGAAATTTCGGGAGCACTCTTGGATCGTCCTCGATAGCCTACGCGTCGAAGTTATCTGTCGCGATATTTTTGGCTACTTCTTGACGATTTTCCTTGGCCCTTGGAACGACGGCGAGGAACTCTCGAGAGGGAACAGATAAACGGTGAGGTTGCCTCGGTAATATTCGGTATGTAAAGCCACGACACCGCCCTCCGGGTTGCGCTCTCGCTCGGGAATAATCTCGATATTAGCATTATTCGCCGACTAGGCGTTGATTTCGCGATTGATAGCGAAAGCGAGAGGCACCGGAATGGTCTCGTGGCCACGGGATTGTGACCGAAAATTGCGAGCTTCTGGAGATCGCGGCAGATTCGTCAATGACAAATTCCGATATTGCGAATTCGCCACTTCTCGCGGCCTTCGCGTTTCCTTTTGCGTCGTAATTCGTACGGTCGCAACTTAGATTCCACACGCGATATTAATTGCGCTGGAATGCTATTCGCGTTCGGGTATTTCTTGCGTTAGGATGTTATTCGCGTCGGACTATTTGACTCCTTAATTGCGTTAGGATAATTGCTCGCGTTGACTCCGTAATTACGTTTGAGTGTTACTCGCGTTGCTCACGTTTCTTATGTTAGAGTAATTGCGTTCGGTGTCTCGCGTTAGGATAATTGCGTTCAGATATTCGCGTTGACTATCATTCGCGTTAGAGTAATTGCGTTCAGATACTCGCGTTGAACGATTATTCGCGTCAAAATATTATTCGCGTTCGGCTGTTGCTTACGTTAAAATAATGGCGTTCAGATATTACTCGCATTAGATTATTATGTTGCGTTTAGTTGTTTCTCGCGATATAATAAGTGCGTTAGGATATTAATTGCGTTAGATGACTCGTTAATAGCGTTGGAATAGTATTGTTACTCGCGGTAACTCCGTATTTTCGCGTTAGCTATAGTATTTCGTGTTATGTCGAGTATCTCGGCCCATCATTCTTCGCATTGGAATGTCACTGGCGATAGCGTGTGCGTTCGGTCAGGATTGCGTTGGAACGTGGCTTGTGCTACAATTATTTAGTTAAGTTGGCGACAGAATCCTTTTGCGATTGTGACAATTGTGTTTACTCCGGATCATTATTGCGTCTCGGGTTCAGTTTTTCTGACCCGCATTTAATTATTTTCGCGTTCGTTCCTATCGTATTCAATTCAAGCTCGAGATTAATATCTTTTCATGCTACGTTGTCTAACTTTGTTTACTCAATCTCTGTAAAATCATCGAATGTCTGAGTTCCATAATTTCATCTTTCTTTTGTTTATCATTTACTCTATTACTTACAATAAACCTTGTTTTCAAATTTCATTAACTATGTGAGTGTGTGATTTAAGGTTGATTCACACTATACGGCACGGACCGTCACGTTTCAGCAACGACACGTACCGGCATCGGCACGACAAATTTTACGTATATTCAGATTGCTTCGGCGATCGACCGTCAGTTTTATAACAACCACAAAATGGATGGATCATCTAGCGATGATGAATTGGCTGTTATGGCCTTACTTTTAGACGAAAATAAAGGCAAAGTGAAAAAAATGAAGAAAAAGTATCGAAAATGGGTACATCCTATATTAAAACAAAGAAAACTTGAAGGAGAGCATTGAACATTATTTAAAAATGTATTAAAATATGAAGACAAATTTTACCAATATTTTAGAATGCCGCAATGCAAGTTTTTTGAATTATTAAAATTAATTGAGCCTATTTTCAATTAATTTTTCCTGATCCATCTTGTTAATTGCGTCTGTTCTTCACCGTTATTCAGTTCAGACCGTCCGACTCGCCACCAACAAGTCCCGACACGTTCCGACACGAACCGTCAAAACATTCTTTGTGATAATGTCGGTCAATGTCGGTACGTTCCGTTGCCGGTCGGTGCCGGTTAGTGTGGACAGTCTCGTTAAAACGCATTGTTTATGTTTTGTCGTGCCGGTGCCGGTACGTGTCATTGCCGGAACGTGACGGTCCGTATAGTGTGAATCAACCTTTATTACGCGTCACCCCGCCGAATGTTGCGCTGCCCTTTTATCAACCCCGCCCACACCCGTTAGGTCGAGCTGGTCGCTCTCTTGCACGCCGGATTCCTTGCGTTTTGTGTTTTCGGGTTTTCGGGATATTGGAGTGTTTCGTGGACGCGTGTCTACGCGTCTGGCGCCTAACATTAAAGTTTCGTGTCAGATTGCCAAGCCGTGCGAGGAGTCGTCGGAGAGGCCCATCATCCTTCCCTCCCCCGGATCCCCTTTTCATCCGCCGTGCGCCTCGGGCGTAAAAAGACGTGACAACGTATAAATCAATTTTTTCTCTGTGAGTTAATGAGATGATTCATAAATAAGAATCGTGTCATTGCTTGATTTGCCGAAGTGACGTCATTAATTGTGCTCGCGGAGCGAGCAAACTCGGCTTAGTCAAAAAAACACTGAAGTTGCAGGTTACAGTTTAAAAATAAATAATTATAAATATAAAATAATATAATTAATAGTAAATAAATGTAATAATTTTTTAAGATTCGGTCAATTAATTCCCGAAAAATCGGAAAAATTTCGTAACTGGCTTCCAAAAAGATCGGTAATGAAAAATTATACACTTTATAGCACTCCCCGGAAAATTCTACCCCTGTTTCACATACAATTAAAAAAAAGTGGTCTGTACCAAAGACTAGACCCATCATTTCTTATGTATTTTGACGTGCTGAATCCAAATCCGGGGTCAAAATTGACCCCCACCACACCAATTTTTATTGCGAAAAACCACCATTGAAAACGGAAAATCCCAATATAAGGTGGATCAGCGTTAAGTATAAATGTGGCAACCAATTGTAAGACCCAATCTATATGTACTTTGATGTCCTGAATCCGAATCTCGGGCCAGCATTACCACCCCCCACTTTCTTTTTAATCACGAAAAAGTTTTTCAGTACTGCTGGTACAGTAATGCTGGCCCGAGATTCGGATTCAGGACATCAAAGTACATATAGATTGGGTCTTACAATTGGTTGCCACATTTATACCTAACGCTGACCCACCTTATATTGGGATTTTCCGTTTTTAATGGTGGTTTTTCGCAATAAAAATTGGTGTGGTGGGGGTCAATTTTGACCCCGGATTTGGATTCAGCACGTCAAAATACATAAAAAATGATGGGTCTAGTCTTTGGTACAAACCACTTTTTTTGTGTGCCTGTGTAATTAATTGATATCTATACATAATAAAAATAATTAAAATTGGTTTAATAGAAATTTTTTTTTTTTAAATAGAAATTTTTATAATGTGTAAACATTAAATAAATTACTTATATAAAAAATGTAAATTTTTATTTTATCAATACAATTTCTTATAATACGAAAAATAGCATATCTTTTTAATCACGTTTTTCTAATTTACATGTTCTATAACACATAATTACCTTTTTTTTTAGCGAAATAAAGCCGACAAAAATAACAAAAGCATATTTATTGGCGGCGGCTTATTGCTCGACGTTTGGTGGTACGGGAACATTGGTGGGAACTGGCACAAATCTGACTTTTAAAGGGATTTACGAGAGTACATTTCCCGAAGCTGAAGAAATTAGCTTCATTGATTGGATGATAGCATCTTTTCCTCAGATGGTCGTCAACTCCTTTCTCACCTGGTTGTACGTACGAATCGCTTATATGGGATATCTCAGACCGCTCAGTAAGGACGCTCAAGTGGCTACAATCGGGAGGGAAGGTGAAGCTGTCACAAACCAAGTGAGAATATACATAAAATTCTGAAAGAAATTAATTAACATAAAAAAATAGTGTTTCTACGCAAAATCTAACATATATTAAATAAAGGATAAACTGTATTTTTTAGCTTATTGTTAAAAAATAACAGATTAAAGAATAATGCATGCTTATTTAAAAAAAGGAAGAAGATGAAATATAATGCCATGAAAAAAAAGTAAAATTAAAATGTTATTCCAAGTATCAAGAGACACGGTAAAGTCTCGCGCTAAGTACGCGCGGACCGAGACGCACCGTGACTCATTTACGCGAACGCACGAGTTGCGAGTACCCGAGATTTCGAGATCAATAACGAGTGAACGGATTAAGTTCTAAGTAGGCTTGATTAATAGCTTGGGGTCGATTTATAAATAAAAAGGTTTATTTTTCCGTTACGTGCCCTACGAGCGGAGATATTGCGATGCAAAGTCCAAATGTGGAGCATTTTTATTTAAGAAACGTCCACGTCGTTGTCGGACAAAAATGGCGGCTGGTGTCATAAGTTACTACAGAACTCCCGTTTACGTAGAGGAATTATCATATAAATTACTACAGAAGTAAAACGCTCGCGTAAACGTAGTACGTGACAGATAGTGTGTGTGTATGTTACTACGTTTACGCGAGTGTTACTTCTGTAGTAACTTACGATAATTCACTATTCACCTCAACAAAATCATGAAGAGTATACGGAAGTACCACCTATATAACGAGTATAACGATAACTTTTCAAAGCACTGATGTAAGGTGATACATTGTAGTTGGAATAACAATTTTTAATAAACAACGGACAATTAAGCATTTTATTGTTTTACAATACATAACATGGAGTTTTATGCAATCTCAAGTCAAAACCGATTTGTCTGTTGCGTAGCAAGTGGGTGAAATTACTGAGGATTATGAGAACTGTATTAGTACATCAGCTGTACTTCATTATTATAAACATAAAATACTGAGGCCTTATCTAATGCTATTGGGAGTAATGGAGACCAACTAGCAGCAATGACTCCGATTTATTTTTTACAATGTTCCATTTTAGCAAATTTTCATACTGTGCAAGTTATTATATTTATGGTTATTGGATATATTTTACAATATATGGCTTGCTTCAGGTAATTTATTATTCTATTTTTACATGCGTTATGTAAAATTATAAGAATAATAAAAAGTGAAAGATATAGAAGAAATTATATATATATATGTGTGTATGTGTGTGTGTGTGCGTGCGTGCGTGCGTGCGTGCGTGCGTGCGTGCGTGCGTGCGTGCGTGCGTGCGTGCGTGCGTGCGTGCGTGTGTGTGTGTGACATTCCACGTCAAGTGGCCCCTCCCTCTGTCCAAAAATTGAAGCGACTTTAAATATTGAGTTTGGGCTTAAAATGTTCGTATAAGCGAGGGCTTTCGAAATTTGAGTAGCTTTTTTGAAAAACTCCATAACCCCATGACCCCATAAACAAAATAACCCAAAAACTTGATGAAGTGATCTAACAATATGATTTATACGACTTGTTTCATCTCAATAATCACTTTAATTAAGCTGTTTGGCTAAAACCTTCATAAACTATTAACCCCATGACCCCATAATCTTATAACCCTCAAAACCCCATAACCCCATAACCATATAGCCCCATAAGCTTCTGAGCTTGTGAGTGAGGAAGGGATAATGCGTGAGAGACCACTAACACCGGAAGCGTGAAGTGACACAATAGTTTATTTAACAACCAAAAATAATGCCGAAATTAAAGAGTGACATAATTTATAAATGTATTTGAATTTAAGTGAACTTGGAAACGCGGGCGTTAAAGCCTTTTGCAATTTACCAAGTTTATCTATGGGTACGTTAAATTTTTTTGGCAAAACTACATAAATCTCCTCATTAATTATACCATTTAGAAAAGCACTACAAACTAAGTGATATATTTCCCATTTATTTTTATTACCAATAGCTAATAATGTTCTTACACTAGTTATCTTAACCACGGGTGAATAAATATCACAATAGTCTAGATTTTTCTGTACAAAACCTTTTGCTACTATTCGTGCCTTAAAAAGTATATTGTCATTCTCACTATTTTGTTTTACCTTGTAGACTCATTTGGTGTCAATAATTACAGCTCTGTGCTCTGGCCTTTTAACTAGGGTCCAAGTGTTGTTTCTGAGAGCGCTGTCATCTCCGCTTTCATCGCCTTTTTCCATTGAGTTGCCTGAGGTGATGACAAGCTTCTTCCAGTGTTGCTGGCTCTTCATCTTCCATCGCAAGATAACAGTGGTACTCCTCTACAAGTTTTTTAGGTGGCCTAGTATTTCGTTTTGGTCTTCCTTTATTGATCTGAGGGTCTAAACTTGATACGGGAGTTTGATCATATTCTTCTATCTCTTCTTCTTGTTCTTCAGTCCGATCTTCAATTTCTTCAGTTTGTTTTTCTACAGTTTGTTTTTCTTCTTCAGAACCCTGTGTCTCGCCATCTGACATCTTTTCAGTGTGCATCCAGAGTTCCTTACTCGTTAGTGACTTTCCAGGCGCAAACAAAACTTCTCGTTCCATTGAGAAGGTATTTTAGTCAGGATAGTAGATTTTGAATCCTTTCGTGTTTTCTCCATAACCAACTAGGAAGCCTCTTCTGCTTTTGCTGTCCAATTTTAAGCGTCGTTGTTTTGGTATGTGTGTCCATACTTCAGTACCGAAGGAGCCTTTCAGCGAGTAGATATTGAACTTTTTGTTGAACCATAGCTCATACGTAGTTTTCTTTGCAATTGAGCTGGTACCGGTCCTGTTCAAAACAAATACAGCTGTGTTAACAGCTTGCAACCCGATTTCCCTCGGTCTCGCTAGCCGAGGGGGCGCGGCTGCAAATTAATCGCCGAATAACCAGACGATAGCTCAAAGAGGCCGACAATGTTAAATCTCTTACCGTGATCTCTGTATCTGGGATCTTAGGCAATACCTTTTGATTGGGCGCCAGGTGCGATTATAGACGCGCACCACGTCTCGACAATGTCCGTTCTCCCGGCCTCGACGCAAGCTCAGGGCGTAGTTACGCGTTATAGAAGTGGAGGTGGAGAGAGAACGTAACGCAATCGGCACAAAATAAAGCTCAGTGATAAACAAGAATAATTAAATATATTTCATAGAGAGAACCAGAAATCATGACGGAAATTCACGACCTGACATCGCTCAGGTGATCGGTAGCAACGCGGTAGCCGAAACGACGGCCAGTGCCCGCGCAAGGTGCATGATTTTCACGCCCGCGAGGCTCCCTTCTCGAACACTGAGAAAAAAATCCAGGCTTTTTCCGATCGAAATAATCGGATAATCCCTACAAAAATTAACAGACGGATATTTCCGATCTTCTCGATCGGAAAAGAAAGTCGATCAGTTCGAAATTATATCCGACCAAAAACATCCGATTCCAGAATTCCGATTAAAGAACATCCGATCCAAAAATTTCGATTGAAAAACATCCGATTCAAAAAATCCGTTTGTTAATTTTTAGACGGATAATCCGAGTATATCTTATCCGATCAATAGATCAATAGACCTGATTCGGAAATTTCTACATAGAAATACGATCACATTTTATCGGATATTTCAGGAATATCTTCAGGCTATTTGTACGCTGAAGAAATATAACACTGAAAATAAAAATAAAAATTAAATATTTATTAATTATCACGAAAACTGCATTTACATGTATTTATATAATTTTTTACATAAACGCGCATAATATTTTAATAGTATAACTTATTCTAATTTAATATATATAATAACTGCATATCTTTATATTTATGTATTTAATATGGAAAATTAATGTCTTTTCTAATGAAACGTCTAATGAAACGTACATCAGTTACATGCTTAATACATTTATGATATACATGCGCACACATCTTATATAAACTTATTTAGTTTAAAAATATATATATATATAGTCTGTTTTATATATAAAACATATATACAGACTATTTATTTAAAAAAGTCTCAAAAATTGTTTAAATGTTTCTAATTGTAAGATCAAAGGAGGTATCAATAAAAAAAATAATGAATTGAATATAAATCATAAAGTCTGAATCGTGATCGTGACCTATATAGTCGTTTTTTTCTAAAAAATCAGAAAATAAACAAATAATAGCAAAGGGAAATATAATTGTATTTCTTTACCTTCTCAGGTATCGCGACTAAATAAGATCAATAAATGATATATTTTAACTTTAGCTTTCGAAAACTTTGGAATTTGTGGCATTATTTATATTTTAACATGTTTTTCGAATCAACGCATTACAATTCGTTTTTTCGAACTATTCCGATTTACAACTTAATGCAACGTTTTGGCTCATTTGTCAATTACCATAATTTTCTCTTAAGGATGTTTTATATCCCACAGTCCCAACCAAAAGTATGCAGGAAATATTAAAAACTCTGATATTAATTCTCCAGGGATCCAAAGACAAAAAAATGTATATAAATAGTTACGGAACATCTAATAGAATGTAAAAGACGTAGATTTAGTAAATGTAAATAACTGTTACTACTATTTTTTTCAAAAAAAAATTTTCAAAAAAAAATTGTAAATCATTTCAAATTTTGTTGCTATATTTTTGTTTGTTGATGATCTGCTTGTGTGTAAAATATTATTATATTGGTTACATTTTTTAATGTTTACACTTTTCTCTGTAAAACCCTTTGTAAAACGGATTTTCAAGAATTGATAACTTTTTATCTAAATTGTGAATCGATTTGAAATTTGGCCCCTGAACTTTGAAAGAGTATACAGAATATGATATTAAATTTTCATCAACTTCGTTACATTTTGCCTAACTATATAAAACATCCTTAAGAAACATCACAGAGAGATAAGCTAACATTTTCTACATAAAACTGAGACCAGTGCGGACTCTTTCCACAAAAGAAGGACAGTCCCAGCACCCACTGGTCTTAGTTGTATGGAAGACGTTGGCTTGTCGCTTCGTAATATCCTGTGGACATGATGAGATAAGCTAACGTTTTCTATAGCACACTAAGACCAGTGCGGACTCTGTCCACAAAAGAGGACAGTTCCAGCACTCACTGGTCTTAGTTGTATGGAAGACATTGGCTTATGCTTTCTTGATAATATGCTCTGAGCAAAGTAAATATAAAATATTTTAATTATATATTATGGTCCAAAGAAAATGAGCAACTTTTAATACGCTGATTGAAAAATATGTTAAAGTACAATATTAAAAATTATATCTAATATCTATTTCAAAGCTTGTTTATATAACCATGACTTATTAATGTATAGCGATTAACCTAATAAAATTATATTATAGATTCCATTGTACTCAAGAAAATGAGAGAAGTCTAATAATAGTAAATACAGTACCTCTTTTGCTAGTATTTCTAATTTTTTGTTTACTACAAATTTTTTATATTGATACCCTCATTTCGATTGTAGACACATTTGCAGAATTTTTTATTTTTTTAATTATATTTTATGCATATTCTAACTATTTTGATCAAGTACAAGTATATACCTGATAATGAGGCATTGGTTTATTAATAAAAAAATAATAATATAGATTTAATTCTACGGTATTCCGCACTGTAATGTAAAAATGCCCAGAAGGTGGCAAAATGGAGATGGTGTTAGGATGTACAAACATGAGTGAGTCATAGGATACGAAATGCTGACGATCTGTCTTCTCAACTAGATATGCGTAAACATGAGAATCAAATGTAATAGTTTCAAACAAGTGGCCTTGAAAGAATACTTTTTTATTGACTAAGCAAATAAAAATGTTCAAAATTTCGAAAAAAAACAGGGTCTCCGTACTCTGGGTCAAAATGTAAAAGTAAAATGCTATTAGATCTATACTTAATACCATTAATTGTGACGAAAAATACGGTATGTAATCTCGTGGAGGGTGGTAGATCAAATTGTGTTAAAAGTAATGTTAAATCTGGTGGATTTACTTTCTTCATTTTACGAGAATGCTGAAAATTGAGAGGAAGTTTATTTTCTAAAAAGAGATGGTTCAATTGTAATTGATTTTTAATTGCAAGACTTTTACAAATATTGATTCTGTTAGCTGAACTTCTAGCTGCAACTTTTGATACTCTGTGTTTTGATTCGTATCTCATAGACCACAAGTTACACAAAGGACCTAATTTTTCCATTATCCTTGGATAGTGAATCAAATAATGAAATTTAGGTTTGAGAGGAGTTGAGCTAAGTTGTAGATACAGCTCATTAAATTCTTTTACCGTCCTCCTTAGACGGTCACATGCACTCGTATCAACAGAGTCAGTCATTGCTAAATCCAACACTCTCCTTAATAAAATATATAAACGCCAATGTTCATCATTATCAGGTACCTTGTGAGAAATGAAACAAGAAAAGTACCTTATATAATTTAAGGTTTCAATCGATGACATTTTCCATTTTATTTTGAAAGCACTTTCTAAAGCCAATAAAGGAGGTTTATTATTTGTATCAGGACCATAATCAAAAGCCTCAGCCCTGTCGTTTAATTCTGTTATGGTAAACAATTTGTTTGCTAACAACGAATTTATAACTAAAGTCATTGTGTAATTGGCGACACCTTCTAAAATATCGTGCATTATGTCAACGGCGACCTGTTTGAAGAGATTAAAATCATCAAGCCCATACCAAATTGCTTTAGATCTGACACCTGTTTCGCTAGGATTCTTGCTATTTACGTCAGCTACTTTGAAATAGAAAAATTGGAACAAGTATATTGAAAATGCTGAAATATGTCTGAAGTGACTTTAAACTTAGCTGAACAATAGTATGATATTTGAAAAAAAGAAAGAACAATCAAAATATGTTTTAAATGAAAATTGAAATATTATTTTCAAAGAACAAATTAGAAAAAAAACCTTGACAATCGCTCGATAAATTCGCAAAAGTAAAAAAAGTTAGCAAATGTGGCAAAAAAAGAAAAAAAATGGAAAATGTACGATATACTAGCACAAGAAAGAACAGTTATTTATCAGTAATATGTAAAAAATGTAAGACACGTAAAAACATAAAATGAAATTAAAACATATCAGAACTATACTTTTTTACTTTTTTTAATATTTTAATGTTTTAATATTTTCTATATGCAACTCAATAACAATATCAGCTAAGGCTTTGATAATTGTTTGTCTGTGTAAATCGTGATCTTTGATAAACAATTTATAAAAACCTTGTTGTATTAGTTGCGACACATGCCTACTTTCAGCGGGATAATCGGAATGGAAAGCATGAAATAACTTAAGGAGGTTCTACAGATAATGGATGTATCTAAAAATTGGAAAAAACTGCATGGATGTATAAATTGAGATGCGAGAAAAGTGCTCGAAAAATTTTAGCATCGGTTATCGTGTAAAAATTTGCAAAAATAAATTTTAAAATCACAGTTTTTAACATGAGCTCTTATGGCAGAGGGGTTCCTGGAAACAGGAAACGAGATATTAATTATATGAAGGCGACCTACCAGAGGTTCAAAAAACGGAGCTCTTATAGATCTTAATCTAAGCTTTTCAGAAATATCGAGAAAAACAAGGGTTATCGCGTAAAATTTTATGATATTGGCTATTGAAACAGGCCATATCACAGTTCACGTAGCGTGCTTCGAATAACAAGGTTAGGTTAGGTTAGGTTAGGCAGATTTGGCAATGTCTGGCAATGTCACAGCGACTGCACCCGCGCGAAAAGTGTACAGCCAGTACAGCACCACAGTATGACAGCACCTCAAACTAAGCACCTAACCTTTACGAGCGCTTACGGAGGAGATACTCGCTCTAGAATTATGTGAAATAACCACGATCATATGAGCAGAACAGCGAGACTCAAGTTCGCGACGTTACGACATTTTCTCGCATGTATAAGCCGCCGAAGTCAAAAGAGCACTTACATGATATTTTTAATTATTCCTCGCTTCGACTAATATGGGTATGATATAAGCTCTAACGTCATCAAAATTCACGAAAATATTTTATGAATACTTAGAATTGATGAATTTAAAGATTTTCTCTTCATCTCTCAACTGACTAGAGAGTATCTGTAGAACCTCCTTAAAACATAGTTCCGTCGCTTCAACTACAGTATTGCACGTATATAAAACTTCATCTACTACTATATGCACGTGACTAATATACTCCCACGTTGGGCCTACTGCCAAAACATACAGTTGCACGGAATAAGAGGTCTTACTTGATCTGTTTATTTCGGACAGTGACTTACGTCGACGCTCAATATGTCCCTTAACACCCGCTTTGCTGCAAACTCTAGCGATGAAGGAATCTACTACATCTAACCTTGTTGGTTTCCACGTTTTCTCCACAAAAACATGGGAAAATATAAAAGGGAGAAGGAGCAAAGCTCCAGTCACTCCAACTTGGACATCCAAATTCCCTGAAAAAATCATTTGTTTTAGTATTTAAAAGTATATGTTTCATATATTTTTTAAAGTAATTTTCTATTAATATTAGTAAACTGAAATTTTTATGGAATATTTAAAAACGTTTGTCAGAAATAAAAATATAAATACATATACACTTTATAAATTTTAAATTGATATGGAAAGTTCAAGAACGCTCGTCATAAATAAATACGTTATGTGCAAATAAATACATAAATACTTAGTAAGTTTTACATTTACAATGTATGTGGTTTATGTATTAACACAGTAACGATAATTACAATTATTGTAATAAATACAATGTACAAATAAAAAAATACTAATAGTAAAAATAGGTTATAAAATAAAGTTAGAATGTTGCACTAATTGTAAATAAAAATGCAAAATTGTATTATTAAAAAACATGTTTTAATTTCACAAGAATAATTTAAAAAGTACTTTGAAGCAAAAATTACTAGAAGCAAAGCAAAAAAAATAAACAATAGATCAAAGATATGGAAAGTATTTATTTTATTTTTATTATTTTATTGTTTAACTTGTGCTTCTTTTATAAAAAAAGTAATAATGGGTATAGAATTAAGTAAACCACAAATAAATAATTAAAAAACAATAAATACCAATGTGAGAAGACAATAGAGTAGTTAAAGAAATAAAATAGAGAGAAAAATTATATAGTTATATACCATCAGAAGTTCGAGGTCTATAGAAAGACGGCATGCCGACATTCATTCCACTAAAATTTTTCCAAATTTCCTTTTTTGGCCGTATTTCTTTATTAAGTTATCAAGGTCAGTTTTTCTAGAGCTTTTTAAATCGTCGATCGTTATATCTTCCTCTGAAAAATCCTCTGAAACGTGAAAAAAAGATATATGTATATGTATGTAATATATAATATATATATATATATATATATATATATAATATATATATATATATATTCAAATATATATTAGTCGAACTTTATTCTACATTCAAAGTTTATTTCTTGTAATCGGAATTTTTCCGATCTTTTTGATATCTTATCGGAATATAACATTCTTTTCGACAATTTTCATTGGAAGTTTTCCGATTCTTTAAATTATCCGATCCTTGACTTATTTTAGAGATAACTCTTATGCAGAAAAAATAATAAAATAAAGTAAGAATAGACAACGCATGCACATGAAAATGCTATTGTTAAAACAAGCATGTATGACGAAACCCGTAAAAAATTAATTATTAGTGTATCTATTAATTGTTGAGCATGCAAACGAGAAACGTAATATTACTCACCTGCGAGAATGTCCATAACTTCTTCTTCCACGTTCAACTTTTCCAGCACAGCTCTCATTGTTGTTAGACGGTTGATAGAATCACTCATTGTTACGCTTATTACACGAAAAAAGAATGATGCACTTATAACGGAAAATTATAGCGGGAACCGGCACTCGCCAACTCGCGCGAGTGGATGATGCAATCCGCGCCACTGCGATGTCAGACTCGAGATGAAAAATTACTTGCAAAACTACACTTGCAAAACGGAACTTAACTCAGCACGTGGGCAATCCGTGCCACTGCAGACGTTGAGACTCGAGATCGAAACGCAGGACACGACACACGACACGAGACCCGCGATTCCCGCGAGGACCGAGCAGAGGCCAGAAACAAAGGACGACCGTGTACGCGTACGCTCGGCTGTCGTTCGGCCGCGCCGGCTCGGCGGGCTCGGCGGGCTCGGCGGTCTCGGCCCTAGCCAAAATGTCTGCATGTCTGCGCGCGAAATATGAGTTTCAAAAATACGAAAAAATCATATTAGCCTTATGTAGACTTATACATTTATATATACGGCCCGATTTACACTGAAGTTATAACATCGATGTTATAACTGCTGACGTTAAATGCCGTGTAAACGCTCTTTTACGACGAAATTATTACGACGAAGTTATATCGATGTAATATAACTTTGTCATAAAAGAGCGTTTATTATACATTGCACGCGGCATAATATCGATGTTATAACTTCGGGGTAAATCGGGTCGTGTAAACGTGTATAGTGATAGATAGACCTACCCCTGTTATTGTAAGAGGCAGCGTGGAAACATCAACGGTGTTTGACATAACCTCCCCAGTAAAGTGTAACGTACGTGTCATTTTCTTCTGATCTATACTGAGATGTCTACATCATCGGATAATTTTTCATCGCATATCACTTTTATCGGCTATTATATTTCATCGGCTATTTTTTGATTGGATATAACATATATTACATCGGATTGTATTACATCGGATTATATTACATCGGACATTAGGCTTAATCGGATGAAATAGTTCGTTTTTTTCCGATGAAATCAATGTCCGATATGAATCCGATGAAATTTGAACGACCAAATAAACGGCGACTCATTTTCCATTCACATATTATCGGAAATTACATTTCATTGGATAAAGGCATGCATTACTTCATCGGACAGCTCCAAATCCGTTTGAAATAGATCGGACAAAGTAGTTGAGCGCTTTTTTTCCGAATTACAGTTGCTGGACATTTTTCTCAGTGAAGAAGCGCAACAATCTTGATTCAATAAACGCAATACTCTCGACTCACGTAAACTCTCACACGCCCGACGCAATACACGAAATAATCTCGATTCACGTAAATTCTCACACGCCCGACGTACTACACGAAATACAAATTTACAGGTGCGCAACACTGTACCATAGTGCGCTCGCGAAATTCTCCTTTGAGCAAGCGCAACGATACTTGCTCGCGCCCGCGACGCAAAGTATCCGCGAAGCTCTCGATGCACCGCGATGTGCCCGGGACAAAATTCCCGAGACGCACGATATCTCTCCGCGCACGACAAACACCCACGCGCACGAAGGCGCAACGCCACAATATCAAACACGAATATCGAACACGAATTGACTGTCGACCGCTAACGAGGTCTCGAGGAGGGCTTTTACTAATATTCCCGGCTACGATCTCGGCCGGCCACGTGCCCGCGGTCTCGGTTAATGGCCGCGATAAGCGAACCGGCACCCACGACGACGGGAGCCGGTATCCACAAGCAGGATCAGACGGATTTACGCGGTATTCTAAGCGGTATGATCGTTTACTTGCCGGGTCGCGACCGAGATCGAGCCCTTGACTACGTGGTAGCACCGGAGTGGAGATCTTACAGAGTGTTGCGGCTCGCTGCTGCTCGGCGGTGTCGGGGCGCTCGTCTCAGGGTGGCTCCTCGTCCGCGGCTCGATCGACAGTGAGGAGTGGTCGGTTCGGCGGGACCACGCCGGGCCCCCGCACGCGCGCCCTCAAGCTCGCGGGTTTTCCGCCCCGCCGATTGGTCGTGTGTGTCGCCCTGCTCGCGACGTTGCAGACGATTTTCGCCATTTCCCGCGGCCCATTTGAATCAGCTGCGTGTATATGTGGGCCCCTCGCGGTTTCCCGCCCGGCTGGCCAGGCCGTGGCGGCGCCGCTCGGCCCTCTGGGCGCCGTCGGGTGAAGTGTGTGGGTCATCCACCCGCGCTGCAGTCGCGGTGGTGCGCCCGTGGTTATGCTGCGGCGGGGCCGTGTTATGCTGTGCGAGACATTTCCGGCGCTTCTCCAGCGGCAGGTTCCGGTGGCCCGCCCGTCGGCCGACCACTCCGCCGTAAGTCCTCCGAGCGCCCGTCCTTTCCCTCGTCGCGACTCTCGTCGTTACAAATGGTCGGTGATCCCATCGCTCCGGCACCACCTGTCAACCCTGCGGGACTTAAACTAGAAAAGGTTAGTTAACGCAAACGGCCCCTTCCTCGACTCGAGTCGAGGCGCCATCCCTGACCTTCCTCTCGGCCGAGCTACCGTCTGGGTGGAGGACGTGACAAATGTCACGTCACAAGCTTCAGCCCAAAGGTTCTTCTGTAAGGATTTTTCTTTTAGCATCGTCCTTGCAGCCTCTACTACTGTCCGCATCTCTCTCTCCACCTTTCCGTTTTGAGCTGGAGTGTAGGGTACGGTAGTTTGATGAATAATTCCATGGTCCTCTAACATTCGCTTTACCATCTTGTTTATGAATTCCTTACCATTGTCGGTCCGTAATGTCTTGACTTTGGTTCCTTGATTCTGACACATAGAAAGGAATGATTTTAATTTTGATGGGACTTGACTCTTTTCTTTTAAAAAATAGACAAAGCGGAAATGTAAGAAGTCATCTTTCAGCAGAAGAAAGTAACGCAAGCCTCCCAATGATGTTTCTTTTAGAGGACCGCACACATCGGCGTGGATCAGCTCTCCTGGTGAACTAATCCTATTTTCACTACTTGGGTGAGGTTTCTTGCAATGTTTGCCTTCAATACATGCCGTACAGAAATGATTTTTGATGCAGAGAATAGGTATGTTATTTTGAACAAGAACCTCCTTTACATGAGCAAAGTTTTGATGTGCTAGCTTGATATGGTATCGAAACAGATCGCAATCATTGTTACAGACATTTAAGTTCGACACTTCAGTATTAACATTAGAAGTTGCACTTGACAAAGCTTGCTCAATCCTATTAAAACACATCTTGAATATCCTGCCCTCTCGTTTTGCAATTACAATAATTACATTATCTTTGATGAACTTACAGGTATTGTTGTATGAGATCATATTCAAGTTTTTGTCTAATGCACTAATAACTGAAAACAAGTTTAATTTTAAATTCGGCACATAAAGGACGTTTTTCAACTCCACCATTGACCATTTATTTCCGTCAAAAGCCTTAATGTTCCCTTCGCCAACTACTTTAACTTTGGCGCCGTCGCCCAACTGGGCCATATGAGCATAGCTATTACCTTATAGTTCTCAAAAAAATCTTAATCATTGCACATGTGATGTGTACACCCGCTATCTATGTATCAGCAGTCACCGGATTGATCGAGTGCACTTGCTACTAAGGCTGTGATATCTTCCTTCTTCTTCTGATCACTAGTATCTTCCTGTCCCTTTTTGTTCATGTCCTTTTTCTTGAAAAAACAGTATTTAGCAATATGACCAGGCTTCTTACAAAAATTACAACGTTTATTTCTGTAGCAGTCCTTCTTCAAGTGTCCAGTTTTGCTACACGTAGAGCATTTTAAATTGGTAATAGCTCGACTCACTAGTGCAGTAGATACTTCATTGCTGTTTGCTCATTCCTCTTCTAGAAGTAACCTCTATGTCAGTTCTTCAAGTGTCTGTTTATTTATCGGGGCGGATTCCCAAGCGAATCTAAAGTGTTTGTATTGATCCGGAAGTGACATGAGAATCTTGGTTATGGTCATCTTATCAGATATTTCTTCTCCGGCTTGTTTCAATTTGACCAGGATTTCCTCGATTTTGGATAGAAAATTAGACATCGATTCTTGATTAAACTCTGCTGTGAAAAACTTTTGTTGAAGAAGGTGAATACTCACAGCAGATTCTTTGTCATAAACAACCTTTAATTTGTTCCACATATCATGTAAATTTTTGCACGACAATATATGTGCAAGGGGGCCATGTTTCATCCGCGTAACAATAATTTCCTGGGCTTTGGCATCTTGTTTTATCCATTCCACTGCAGCTTGATGTTCTTCAGATTTTACTTTGACTCCTGACACGATGTCAAAGAGTCCACGCCCTTTCAAGACGACGGTGATTTCAAATTTCCGGATAGGCCAATTTTTGCCGTTGAACTTACAATTGTTAGTTACAATTGCGGCAGTGGTTGTCGCTATTTTTTCTTTTACGTTTTCGCACCGTCTTCGCACCGAGAAACGACCACGTCGTTGTCTAATACACTCACGCCGGTATTTCTCAGTTTTACCTGCAAACTATAAGCTTCCTGGGCCCATAACCTGATGAATGTTATGGTTTTTATAAAGCAGTACGACGTATATTGCAGGGAAGAAAGTAATTTATTCTTATAAAGAAACGCACGTTTTAAGCGAAGAAACGACGATAAAGAACATAGAACACAAAACATACAAATAGTACTCTCTGCTGATTCACTAGAACTAAAGCCGCATTCTCATTGGATGAATGAAATCTTTATTGACATATAACAATATGACATATGACAATATATAGGGTGTCCAACTTTAAAGTTTACAGTGCTATAATATCTCACAAACCGATGATTTTATTGAAAAATGTTTCAGACAAAAGTTGTATGGTTTAAAGGAGGACATATGATCTAGATGTGAGTTATGTCATAGATATCATCAAGATTTTCAAGAAATTTTAAAGGCGACTAATTTCTTAAATAAAACTTGATTTTTTCCTTGAGATAAAAGTTGTATATCTCGGGACGTTTTCAAAACATTATAATAAAACTCTCTTTTGTTAAAAATTTTCTGAAGTATTTCAAATTTTGTCGTATTTTAAAATAATATTTTTAATATAAAATATGAAATATCTCACAAAGTATTCATGTTTCGATGACTTTAGTTTCATACTTTTATACGTAGAATAATGAAAGAATTCAAATAATATTAATTTTTACATTTGCAATTTTGCAAAATTAAATGCGTCTGCAAAATGCAATCAAATTTTTTAAAATAATTGTTTCTATTTTTTTAAAACAATCAGTTTCTTTTATTTGGACTTCCGTTTCCGGAGAAACAGAGGTGACAGGTGCGAAAGTGTTAGCGAGGAAAGTGTATAGAAGTGAGTGGTAAAGGAAGTAGAGGAAGGAGAGAGTGGCGGAGCGAGAAGGTGTGGAGGCAAGAGAGCAGGAGGCGAAAGGGGTGAGTGGAGGAGTAGCAGGTAAAGGAGAACGAAGGGCAGAAAAGTGGCAAGTCCCAGAGGCGGGTTAGGCACGAACAATAGTGAGAGTAGAGGGGTGACTCGGTGGGGGAACCGAGCCGCGTGCGGCAGAGCGCGGCAAGGCACGAACGTTAGTGAGAGTAGAGGGGCGACTCGACGGGAAGACCGAGACGCGGCAGGGCATAGAGTATAGAATAGGTAAAGGAGAAGTGAATAGGAGAGATAACGAATAGGAGGGACAGGCAAAGGTAGGAGCGGCGGATGGAGCAGGGGAAGGAGGTGGGAATAGAGAGTAAACAGCAGGGAGATAAAGGGAAAAAGAGAGAAGGCGAGGGTGAGAGGAAGGCAAGAGGCAGACCAACAAAGGCGGAAGAACTTGGCAAACAAAGAGGAAGAACGGATAGCCTAGGATCGGTCTTAGACTACATTCAGAAAAGAAAAAAGAAGAGTTAGAGGAGGAAGCGAAGGCTAGAGCAGAGGAAGAAATCCTAGAAAGGTTTAACGAAACAAGGAGGGTCAACAGATCACCGCCAGCGAAGGTTAAAAAAGGAGAAGAGGATAAAGAAAACATGGCGGCAGAAGAGATGTTTAAGGAGATTTTAAGGAAAATGGAAGAACAAGAGAAGGAAAGGAAAAAAGATAAAGAAGAAATAAAAAACGAAATTAAGGGACTGAAGGAGGAATTGAAGAGAAGTGAGGAAATATGGAAGAAACAGAGAGAAGCGCTGGAAGAGAGAGTAAAGAAGCTAGAGGAGAAGGTGGAGGAAAGGGTAAAAAGATTGGAGGTGAAAATAGGAGAGAGAAAGAAGGAGAAAAAAGGGGAGGCAGGAAACAAAAATGAGGAAGTGGTGGAGAGGATGAGAGAGATAGAGAGAAAGTTGGAAAAGAAGGAGAAGGAAGAGAGAAGAAGAAATGTAGTGATAAGGGGGTTAGAAGTGAAGGAGGGAGGGAGGAGACAAGAGGCGGAAAAAGTTACTGGAGGGAATGAAAGCCAAAGTAAAGGTAATAGAGGTGAAGAAAATAGGGGGGGGGATATAGAAAAGGGAAGGGAAATGGTGTTGCTGAAGCTGGAGAATGAAGAGCAAAAATGGGAGGTGATGGAAAAAAGAGGAGTCTGGCGGGGAGAAAGGAGAGAATCACGGAGGATTTGTCATGGGAGGAAAGAAGGATGAATTGGAGACTGAGAGAGATAGCGAGAAGAGAGGAAAGAGAGGGAAGGAGGGCGTGGATCAAAGCAGGCAGAATAAGGTTGGAAAATGTATGGTGGAGATGGGACATGGAAGAGGGGGTGTTAAAGGATTAAAGGGGAAAGGTAAGAAAGGAGAGCGGAGGAGAGAAGGAAGAGGAGGGAGGCAAATTAGGAGGGAGAGGAGTAGGAATGGAGACGGGGGAATAGGAGGAAGAGAGGTTGGAGGGGAGGAAATCGAGAAGGGCAATGCAGAAGTTAGAAGAGAAGAGGAGGGGGGAAGTAAGTCAGAGTGGAGAATTGTATTCTGGAATGTAGCTGGTTTGGAAAATAAAGATAAGGAGTTTTGGGAAGGGCTGAAAAAAGAGATGTGCTAGTCATGGTGGAGACTTGGATAGGAGAAAAAGGATGGGAAAGAATAAGGGGAAGGCTGCCAAAAGGGTACGAATGGGGAGTGCAAATGGCGAGGAAGAAAAATAAAAAAGGAGAGCAATAGGAGGGATGATAATGGGAATAAGGAAAGAGATAAAAGAGAAGGGAACGGAATAAATAGACAGGGAGGGGTTGATAGAGGGAAAGGTTAGGATAGGTAAGGAGAAATGGAATATTATAGGGGTATACGCAAAGAAAGAGGAGATGGAGGAAATCCTACAGGAGCTGGGACTGATAATTTGGAAAAGAAAGAAGAACGAAGGTTTACGATTATTGGGAGAGACTTCAATGCGAGGACTGGCCAAAAAGGTGGGGGGATAGAGGATGAGGAGTGGGGAGGAAGGCGCGGAGGGGGAAGAAGGTCAAAGGATAAAAAGATAGACAGAGAGGGGAGGATGCTGGTAAATAGCATAGAAGAGATAGGATGGGAGATTTTTAATGGAAATGTGAGAGGAGACGAGAAGGGGAAGTTTACTTTCACGGGGGGGGGGGGGGAGGAGACACGGTGATCGACTATGTCATAGAAGAAGGAGAAGTAAGAGAGAAGGTAGAGAGTATGATAGTGGGGGATAGAGTGGACTCGGATCATCACCCCTTGGAAATAGTTTTAAGGAGGGAGAAGGAGGGAGATGAAAGAAGAAGGGGGGAAGAAGGGAAGCAGTGGGGTATGGAACGTGGAACGAGGAAGAAACAAAGAGGTTCATTTAAAAAATAGGAGAGATGGAAGAAAAAGTGGAAGAGTTGAACAAGGAATGGGAAGAAATGGAGGCAAGAATAAAGGAGGCAATAAAAGGGATGGAGGAGGAGATGGGAAGAAAGAAGGGGAAGGTAGGATGAGGAGTGTAGAGAAACGAAGAAAAAGGCAAGAAGAAAATTAAGGATTTGGAGGGAAAAAAGAGGAGAGGGTAGCGCGTACAAAGAAAAGAGGAAGAAGTTTAGGAAGATGTGTAAGAGGAAAAAGAAAGAAGAGAATCAGAGATGGGAGAGAAAAGCGGAGGGAGCAAGGAGGGAAGCGGAGGTATAGGAGATAGTAAATAAAGAGAGAAAAAAAGGAGGGGAATTGAGGAAGGAATAAAACAGAAGGAATGGAAAGAACACTTTATGAAGCTGTTGGGAGAAGTGGAAGGGAGGGTGAGGATAGGGAAAGAAGGTGGGAGGGAGGAAAAAGAAGGAGAGAAGGAAGAGGAGATAAGCCTAGAAGAAATGAGGAGAGTTGTAAAGAGGTTAAAGGACAGAAAAGCAATGGGAAGGGATGGGATTCCAGGCGAGGTTTGGAAGCGAGGGGGGAAGGAGCTGGAGAATTGGGCATGGAAATATATTAATAGGATATGGAAAGGAGGAGGATGGCCGGAAAATTGGAAGGAGGGAATAATTGCGCCAATCGTAAAGAAAGGGGAAGGAAAAAGAGCGGAGGAGTACAGAGGTGTGACAATAATGCCGTCGTTATATAAGGTGTACACAGCCATTCTGGCCGAGAGGTTAAGAGAGGAAATAGAGGGGAAGAGAATAGTACCACAGAACCAGACAGGCTTCAGAAAAGGGATGGGAACAATAGATAACTTCTACGTGCTGAACTACGTGGTGAACAGAAGGGGGGAAAATTGATAGCATGTTTTGTGGACCTTAAGGCGGCTTTTGATTTGGTGGATAGAGAAGTCCTAATAAAATCAATTAGAGAAAGGGGAGTAAGGGAAGGGCTAGTGAGGAGAACGGAGGAGATTCTAAGGGAGACGAGAAGCAGAGTAAGGGTAGGAGACGGAATGGGAGAAGAGTTCTGGACGGGAAGAGGAGCAGGGATGCCCATTAAGCCCGCTGCTGTTTAACGTGTTATTGGCTATGGAACAGGAAATGGGCAGAGTTAAATGGGGAGGAGTGACGTTAGGAGGTAAGAGGGTGTATACTTTGGCGTATGCGGATGATATAGTGCTATTGGCGGAGGACGAGGACCAAATGAGGAGCATGTTGGAAAGACTGGAAGGGTATCTAAGTAGGAAGAGATTGGAATTGAACGTGGGGAAAACAAAGATAATGAGATTTAGGAAAGGAGGAGGAAGGGACAGTAAGAAAAGATGGAGGTGGGAAGGAAAAGAATTAGGAGGAAAAGAATTAGGAGTGAAGGAATTTCGATATTTAAGGTACATGTTCCAAAGGAATGGAGGACAAGAAGCGCAGGTAAGGAAAAGGATCAAGAAGGCGGCGGTAGTGATGGGGAAGATCTGGGGGATAGGGAAGAGAAGATTTGGGAGAGACTGGGGAAAAAGATTGTGGCTATTTGATAGACTGGTATAGACAGTAATGGGATATGGAGCGGAAATATGGGGATCGAAAAAAAGGGAAGGAATGGAAAGATTGGAAGAAAGGTATATCAGATGGGTACTGGGAGTGGATGGGAGAACGCCATGGTATCTCGTTAGGAAGGAGACGCAAAGGGATAAGCTGAGAGGGAGGGCAGGGATGAGAGCATGGAGATTCGAGAGAAAACTAGAGGAGGGTAGAGGAAGTGAATTGGCAAGGCTATGCTGGGAGGAGAAGGGAAAGGAGAAAGAAGAGAAAGCAAGATCAAGCTGGGAGAGAGAAAGAGAAAGTTCTTTGAAGACAGAGGAGTTGAATTGAAGGATCTGGAAAGGCTGAGATAAGACGGGGACGAATGGTTTCACAAATTGTTCGGAGGGGACAAGGAAAGTACAAAGGAGAGAGAGATGGGAAAGGATCGAGGGAGCAGAGTATAATAAATGGTACAGGCTAGTAAAAGGAGAGGGTATACCGGGATATTTGAAAGAAGGGATGGGGAGAGAGTAGATGGAACAGGGTGGTGAGATATAGATTAGGAAATGAGATGAGAGAGAAGCAGATACTGGGAAACGGAAGAGAAGAAGAAATGTAGGTTATGTGAGACATAGGGAGGAATCATGGGAGCATGTGTGGGAGGAATGTAGGAGATGGGAATCAGGGAATGGTAGCTGGCAGGAAGCGGTGGGATGGGTGTTAGATGAGGATGGGGAAGGTGAGGAATGGATGATGGAACTAGAAGGGGAAAGAAGGAGGGGAAAAGGGGGGTCAGAGGAGTTAGAAGAAGGAAGAGGGGAATGAAGAGAGGGAGAGGAGGGAGGAGGAGGGAAAGAAAGGAGGAGGAAAGTGGAATAAAGATGAGGTGAGCAATAAATTGTGTTACAGATCACCCAGGATTACCCAGGATGGAAGAAGAGGGGAGAATAATAGCGGAGGCGGTGGGAAGAATTATGGAGGAGAAATTAAAGAAGATGGCGAAGGAAAAGAAAGAGGTGGAGAGAAGGAAGGAGGAGAGGATAGAGGAGTTGGAGGAGAAAGTAAGGAAGATGGCGAAGGAGAAGAAAGAGGCGGATAAAAAGAAGGAGGAGAGGATAGAGGAGCTTGAGGAGAAAGTAAGGAGAATGGAGAGAAAGATAGAGAGAATAGAACAAAATGGAGGCAAAAGGAAGAGGGAGGACATCGAGGAGAGTGTGGGGGTGAAGAAGAAATGGTGGGCGGGGGTGGGCGAGAGAAACGAGGATGAACTAAGGAAAAGGAACGTAATCTTAAGAGTGGAGAAGGAGGTATGGGGAGACAAGGGTTCGCACTGGGAGAAGGTGAAGGAGGTATTTACGGAAGGACTAAAGATAAGGGTGACGGTGAGGGAGGTGTTTGTGGTGGGACAGAGAGGAGCTTGGTTAACGCTATTGGTGAAGCTGAAAGACGAAGAGAGAAATGGCGGGTGATAGAGGCGAAGAGAAAGGCTGGAAATAGTGTAGGAGTGAAGATCGATGAAGGACAAGTCGGTGGAAAGGAGAGATAGAGAGAGAGAGGAGAGAGAGGAGAAAATGAAAGGGAGAATAAGCAAGAGTACAGGGAGATCAGAGGAGGATGAAATCTCCAAAGGTATGGAGGAGAAACTTGCTAATGGAGTCAGACGATGATAAGGAGGTTGGAGGGAAGAGGGACTGGGTCAATTGAGGATAGGACGAGTTGGGGGGAGGGGGGGCCAAGGATGGGGCCGGTACAAGAGCGGAGGAGAAGGAAGACAAAGAGGAACACGAGGAAGTGATACTAAATGTTATTTATTATTTTGATTTTGATTATAATTTTGATTTTGAGTTTGAGTTTGTTGTGTTGATTTTGAAGTGTAATTTGTAAGAGGTTTGGGTACGTTCCTCGTAAAAACAAAACGCCTGGTAAACCCTATGGGGATATGCAATAAATAGTACACAATACAATACAATACAGTTTCTTTTATTATTCTACGTGTAAAAGTATCAACGTAAAGTCATCAAAAATTGAATCTAATACTTTACGAAATATTTCATATTTTATGTTAAAAATATGACACAATTTAAAATATTTTATATCAATTTAAAATATCCTTGACGAAAGAAAGCTTTATTATAGTGTCTTAACGACTCAACAAGATCTACAACTTTTATCTAAAAAAAAATCAAGTTTAATTTAAGAAATAAGTTTCCTTTAAAATTTCTTGAAAATGATAACATGTATGACACAATTTACATTAAAAT
>JASTWP010001896.1:0-56541 GCA_030770255.1 Temnothorax ravouxi | reverse complement strand
AATCTTTATCTCGAAAATCTCGAAGAAAATCTAAGCTGTAGTATCTTTTATTTCCGAAAAAATCTTCTAAAAAATTAATACCCAAGTGATCACATCACAAAATTATGTTACCTTATCAAAAAGAAGAGTCGCGCTTTCAAGTGATTATTACAATTACAAAAAAAGAAATGATATCTCTTTAAATTACAGCGGCAATTAACAGAGAGAACATATATATTGCCTCAAAAAAATAAATGTGTTGCACTACTTTGAAAAATCTTTACATTGTGTCAATTAAAAAAGAATGTATGATAACAATTTTATAAGATTAAAAAATTTTATTTAAATTTCACAAGGGAATACAAGATATTTAAATACAAAGTTTATACATGTGTATTTTTTAGTGGTCACAAAAGAATTACCAGAGGTAACAGTACAAAATAAAAATATTTTATTAAAATATCCAACGAGGGAAATACAATTTGTATTTAAATACAAAGTTTATATATGTATTTTTCATAGAATAAAAGATTTAATCACAAAAGAATTACAGAGGTAACAGTACAAAATAAAAATAATTTTATTAAAATACATAAATTTTTCTTGTAAAAATACTTGGCGCTGCTAGACCTCGAAATTTTAAATAAATAAGGACAACAATAAATATAAATAATTTAGAGAAGAATGCGACGAGAGTAACAATGATTATCAGCGTGGTGTGTATGTGCGAGCGAGTGATATAGGTGTGCGTGACGACGGCGAATAATGCAGCTTATAATTAAGTATAGGATAAGTTTATTTATTTATTTAAAATTTCGAGGTCTAGCAGCGCCAAGTATTTTTACAAGAGAAATGTATTTTAATAAAATATTTTTATTTGTACTGTTACCTCTGTAATTATTTGTGAATAAATCTTTTATTCTATTGAAAAATACTATATAAATTTTGTATTTAAATACAAATTGTATTCCCTCGTTAGATATTTTAATAAAATATTTTTTATTTTGTACTGTTACCTCTGTAATTTTTTTGTGACACTAAAAATACACACGTAAACTTTGTATTTTATACAGGGTGTAACAGAATTGTTGGTACTTTTCCTCAGATTTAGATAGAGCGAGCCAAACTGAGTCGAAAAGTCATGTACCATTTTGCAATTTTCGCAATAGTTTATGAGTTATTAATGATTAAAAATCGCCGTATTAGCCCGCCCACCGCCAAATCCAAGCGCGCGGCGAGAAGCGGCCGCCCCGCGGTCCGCGCGCGGGCAGTTGTTTACTACAAGCGGCGATGATCACGCACGAGCGGCGCATAAACGCCGGGCCCCCGTCCTGAGCGATGATAGTTTTCTCGCCTTTTTTAAATAGAAATAAAATATTCTAACATAGAAAAATTTGTTTGTGCGTACGTATGTACATACGTGTGTACATGCATACACAGAAAAATATCAATTGTACTGCTTAAAAAAGCGATTACTCAATTTATTTATTTTTTTTTTTAGTAAGTAACGGTTGTCTTTAAGGAAAGAATATTTTCTTGATAATAGTCTTAAAATGTACAAATTTTAGAAAGGAGTCTTTATCATGTACTCGAAAGAAGAATTTATACTCCTTCAAAGAACATAATAAAATTTTATCAAAGAAAAATCAAAATTATAAATAAAGTAATATGAGGACCCTCGAGATTAAAATAGGAGAAGTCAAGGCTATGAGGGAGATGGTCAGACGCAGATCACAGTGCGTAATATCAGAAATAACTGATTTATTCGTCGTTTTGATACATTACATCGATCCGTACGTTTTCGTTCAGTTTTCAGCCATCTTCAGCGGTAGTTACAGAAATTAAGTTACACGTTCTCCGTACCGTATAGTGAGTGTACTGATTCCAAGTATCAGAAACATAGACCAATTGATTCATATCTGTAAATTTGTTTAATTAATGTTGAGATATTAAAAAGATTCCCTTAGGAAATTCACCATTCGGTCTGAAAAACGTGGAATACAAAGCCATGTACATAATGAATACTCTCTGCGAGAAGACGTGACGATCTTATCGACACGACACATGCACAGCAATGATATGAAAAGATCTTGCAAGAAGAGGCATGTCGTAGGTCAAACACACCGGCGAGGATTATAACAAAGCACGATTTGACACCGTCTCAAAAATGACACAGATTTTTTGCATCATGCATATGTCACGGTTTTGAGCAAATTGTAATCCATGCTCATAAACTTTGGTCGTTGGCAAATCGGGTTTTACTATTGATACATGCAATGTTGTGACGGTGTCAAATTGTGCTTTGTTATAATCCTCGCCGGTGTGTTGACCTACGACATGCCTCTTCTTGCAAGACCCTTCACATCATTGTGTGTCGTGTCGACAAGATCGTCAAGTCTTCTCGCAGAGAGTATTCATTATGTACATGGCTCTGTATTCCACGTTTTTCAAGACAAATAGTGAGTTTCCTAAGGGATCTTTTTAATATCTCAACATTAATTGAACAAATTTACAGATATGGATCAATTGGTCTATGTTTCTGATACTTTGAATCAGCAAACTCATCATACGGTACGGAGAACGTGTAACTCTTAACTTCTGTAACTACCGCTGAAGATGGCTCAAAGCTGAGCCGAAACGTACGAATGTAATGTATCAAAACGACGAATAAATCAGTTATTTCTGATATTACGCACTGTGATCTGCGTCTGACCCTCATAGCCTTGACTCCTCTTATCAAAATAATTAGCAAATTAAATGTTTGTTTTAATTTTATATTTTTTAACTGAAGAACTGAATAATTAGAATTTAGAATATTATTTATTTTAAGTAATATTATCAAGAAAACATTTTTTGTAAAGATCATCGTTACTTAAAAGAAGAGAAAACTGAGTAACTGGTTGTCTTAGCATTAGAATAATGATATTTTTTTTGCGTGTGCGTATACGGCACGCCATTTTACTATTTAATATCATCATAAAAATTCTACCAAATTAAATTGATACTCAAAGAAAAGAAATTATTATTACGTCTAGACATACTTATAATTCATCGAATTATATTATTAAGCTATAATTGAAAATGCAGAATTACAGTTATGTCTAGACAAAATATTAATTCTGAATTTATTTTACGTTATGACATAAAAAATTTTCGGGAATTAAATTATGTACATAATTGTAATTCCCGAATTTTACTTATGTACGCAATTTTAATACTTGAATTTCTATTATGTACACAATTGTAATTCTGGAATTACTTTTTTTTCTTTTGGTAAGTAACAGGGTTCTTTAAGAAATAATATTTTCTTGATAATTATCTTAAAATGTATTCATCACAAATTTTAGAAAAAGTCTTTATTCTGTACTGGAAAAAAGAATTTATACTCTTTCAAAGAACATTATAAAATTTATAAGCGGTATTATTTGACCAAACTGACGTTGCGTATAATGTCGTACAATTACATTAATTCAATCCACATAACTGTTCTTCAATATTTATAATCATGGATCGCGATATAAGATCGCGAGCCAAAAAATAATTCAAAACAGAAGTCGTTTTTGTTCGACCCAACTGGCCAATAATTTATTAATTTCATAACGTTTCGGCTGCAATTTCAGCCCCTTCTCAAGTGAATAATCACGCCATCAATCATCAATAACAGCATACAAAAAATCCATTACATTGCTGACATCGTGCCCAAACTACGTCATACATACGTAAAGCTAAAAGGCAAAAAAACTAACGATAGTCAATAAGATAAAATAATCGCTCAGAAGTCATAAAATAAAAAATAGAAATTAAATAAAAATTGAAATAAATAAAAGTAAAAGGTGTACAAAGTAAAAACAGCAGCTTACATATTCTGTGCGTTTATTGTGTCGGTCATTTAGTATGACTTCGACTGTCACGTTGTACGGATGTGTTCGCAGAGATGACTTACGATGTCTTCTCGTCCCATGCCCTTTCTGTTCTTATTTTTTGACGCACAGAATATGTAAGTTGCTGTTTTTACTTTTGTACACCTTTTACTTTTATTTATTTCAATTTTTATTTAATTTTTATTTTTTATTTTATGACTTCTGAGCGATTATTTTATCTTATTGACTATCGTTAGTTTTTTCGCCTTTTATGCTTTACGTAGGGTAAACTCGGATATGATGGCCATACGGAAAAGATGGCCCATGGCTGTAATTTCTCTAATAATGGCTAAACAGTGCATTTTTGTAGTCAGTCTCAAAGATAAACAATATTTACTGTTGTTTATGTGCGTACACTAGTCGAAATAACAATATTGTGAATATTATATTAGATATTATTTACTTTCGACTGCCTGCAAAGTTTTTCATGTGTCCGCTAAAAGCTGCTATAACGTCGAATAAATTACAGTTAAGCTGCCATAATCAACGTTACACACATAATTAAGGTATGTAAATTGTAATTTGACCTATAATTTGTGTTTCTATTTTCACTATTTATTTATAAATACTATGGTCATCTTTTTCTCACAGGTTTGGGTAAGATGGACATACCTGCTCGCTTGGAATGAAGAAAGAATGGTGTACCATATTAAAATGATGCAAAAGCATGGTTTTCTGCTTGCTCGAGATTGATCCTCGTACACTGGCTTATAATTTTGCTAATCAACTTGAAATCAAACACAGATTCAATAATGAAACTCAAAAAGCTGGATGAGTGACTTTATTCATTTTTGTCTAGACATCCTGATGTTTTCTGTACGCAAAATCAAAAAGTTTATCTCTTGTCAGAAGTCTTTGTAATGAAAGTAGTTTGGATTCAATGCATACGCTGCAATGAAACCGTAATACTATGTCCCGTAATACTATGGCCATCTTTTTCCTTAAAGGTCAGATAAGATGGCCAATGCATATGTTGTAATACCTTTAATAATATAAAATTTATGTTAAGTGTTTTCTTCTAATTTCGATAGTTTTTACGTACTTTAAGCTTCAGCGAAATAGATATACCAAAACACTGTTAAAAAATAATAAAAATAAATGTATGTTTTTTGCATTTTAAAAAACTATGGCCATCTTACCCGAGTTTACCCTATGCATGACGTAGTTTTGGGCACGATGTCAGCAATGTAATGGATTTTTTTGTATGCGGTTATTGATGATTGATGGCGTGATTATTCACTTGAAGAAGGGCTGAAATTGCAGCCGAAACGTTATGAAATTAATAAATTATTGGCAGTTGGGTCGAACAAAAACGACTTCTGTTTTGAATTAATTTTTTTGGCTCGCGATCTTATATCGCGATCCTATGATTATAAATATTGAAGAACAGTTATGTGGATTGAATTAATGTAATTGTACGACATTATACGCAACGTCAGTTTGGTCAAATAATACCGCTTATAAATTTTATAATGTTCTTTGAAAGAGTATAAATTCTCTTTTCCAGTACAGAATAAAGACTTTTTCTAAAATTTGTGATGAATACATTTTAAGATAATTATCAAGAAAATATTATTTCTTAAAGAACCCTGTTACTTACCAAAAGAAAAAAAAGTAATTCCAGAATTACAATTGTGTACATAATAGAAATTCAAGTATTAAAATTGCGTACATAAGTAAAATTCGGGAATTACAATTATGTACATAATTTTAATTCCCGAAAATTTTTTTATGTCATAACGTAAAATAAATTCAGAATTAATATTTTGTCTAGACATAACTGTAATTCTGCATTTTCAATTATAGCTTAATAATATAATTCGATGAATTATAAGTATGTCTAGACGTAATAATAATTTCTTTTCTTTGAGTATCAATTTAATTTGGTAGAATTTTTATGATGATATTAAATAGTAAAATGGCGTGCCGTATACGCACACGCAAAAAAAATATCATTATTCTAATGCTAAGACAACCAGTTACTCAGTTTTCTCTTCTTTTAAGTAACGATGATCTTTACAAAAAATGTTTTCTTGATAATATTACTTAAAATAAATAATATTCTAAATTCTAATTATTCAGTTCTTCAGTTAAAAATATAAAATTAAAACAAACATTTAATTTGCTAATTATTTTGATAAGAGGAGTCAAGGCTATGAGGGTCAGACGCAGATCACAGTGCGTAATATCAGAAATAACTGATTTATTCGTCGTTTTGATACATTACATTCGTACGTTTCGGCTCAGCTTTGAGCCATCTTCAGCGGTAGTTACAGAAGTTAAGAGTTACACGTTCTCCGTACCGTATGATGAGTTTGCTGATTCAAAGTATCAGAAACATAGACCAATTGATCCATATCTGTAAATTTGTTCAATTAATGTTGAGATATTAAAAAGATCCCTTAGGAAACTCACTATTTGTCTTGAAAAACGTGGAATACAGAGCCATGTACATAATGAATACTCTCTGCGAGAAGACTTGACGATCTTGTCGACACGACACACAATGATGTGAAGGGTCTTGCAAGAAGAGGCATGTCGTAGGTCAACACACCGGCGAGGATTATAACAAAGCACAATTTGACACCGTCACAACATTGCATGTATCAATAGTAAAACCCCGATTTGCCAACGACCAAAGTTTATGAGCATGGATTACAATTTGCTCAAAACCGTGACATATGCATGATGCAAAAAATCTGTGTCATTTTGAGACGGTGTCAAATCGTGCTTTGTTATAATCCTCGCCGGTGTGTTGACCTACGACATGCCTCTTCTTGCAAGATCTTTCATATCATTGCTGTGCATGTGTCGTGTCGATAAGATCGTCACGTCTTCTCGCAGAGAGTATTCATTATGTACATGGCTTTGTATTCCACGTTTTTCAGACCGAATGGTGAATTTCCTAAGGGATCTTTTTAATATCTCAACATTAATTAAACAAATTTACAGATATGAATCAATTGGTCTATGTTTCTGATACTTGGAATCAGTACACTCACTATACGGTACGGAGAACGTGTAACTTAATTTCTGTAACTACCGCTGAAGATGGCTGAAAACTGAACCGAAACGTACGGATCGATGTAATGTATCAAAACGACGAATAAATCAGTTATTTCTGATATTACGCACTGTGATCTGCGTCTGACATCTCCCTCATAGCCTTGACTTCTCCTATTTTAATCTCGAGGGTCCTCATATTACTTTATTTATAATTTTGATTTTTCTTTGATAAAATTTTATTATGTTCTTTGAAGGAGTATAAATTCTTCTTTCGAGTACATGATAAAGACTCTTTCTAAAATTTGTGCATTTTAAGACTATTATCAAGAAAATATTCTTTCCTTAAAGACAACCGTTACTTACTAAAAAAAAAAATAAATAAATTGAGTAATCGCTTTTTTAAGCAGTACAATTGATATTTTTCTGTGTATGCATGTACACACGTATGTACATACGTACGCACAAAAAATTTTTCTATGTTAGAATATTTTATTTCTATTTAAAAAAGGCGAGAAACTATCATCGCTCAGGACGGGGGCCCGGCGTTATGCGCCGCTCGTGCGTGATCATCGCCGCTTGTAGTAAACAACTGCCCGCGCGCGGACCGCGGGGCGGCCGCTTCTCGCCGCGCGCTTGGATTTGGCGGTGGGCGGGCTAATACGGCGATTTTTAATCATTAATAACTCATAAACTATTGCGAAAATTGCAAAATGGTACATGACTTTTCGACTCAGTTTGGCTCGCTCTATCTAAATCTGAGAAAAGTACCAACAATTCTGTTACACCCTGTATATCTTGTATTCCCTTGTAAAATTTAAATAAAATTTTTTAATCTTATAAAATTGTTATCATACATTCTTTTTTAATTGACACAATGTAAAGATTTTTCAAAGTAGTGCAACATTTATTTTTTGAGGCAATATATATGTTCTCTCTGTAATTGGCGCTGTAATTTAAAGAGATATCATTTCTTTTTTGTAATTGTAATAAATCACTTGAAGCGCGACTCTTCTTTTTGATAAGGTAACATAATTTTGTGATGTGTATCACTTGGGTTATAATTTTTCGGAAATAAAGATACTACAGCTTAGATTTTTTCGAGATTTTTCGAGATATAAAGATTATGTCTACCACTTGTTACTTATATTTTTTCGAGGTATAATACTACCACTTTCTCTTTTTTTGAGGTAATTTTGTATTTTATGTCAAAATACTAGAACTTTCAAGCCTCATAATTTTAAAAGTTTTTAACGAAGAAATACTTTATTATATAGTGTTTTGAAAAGCTCTCGAGATTAGCTACAAGAATATGCATTGAAAAATAGGGGTTTCCACTTAAGAAATTAAAGGTGTCGTTCACGTCAGCTTTAAACGAACATCCAAGATCAGACCAATAGTACCAACTTATGGCTCTTTCGAAACCAAACAATTTCTGTCTAAAACATTTTTTTCAGAAACGTTTCGTTTTCGAGATATTTGACCGTTTCCAGACTTTTTTCACACCCTGTATATATAGTTTATTTATATTTAAATTTATATATATTTATGTTGAATTAATCGTGCGTTGAAGCCATGAGTCGGGTCTACTCGCAAAATTTTTTTTTAAATAATTCTCCATTTTTTAAATTACGCGTTTAATTTTCAATTATTTATCATCACTCATATTACTACTTAAAATTAATAATTTAAGCAAAATATTTCGAAATTTATCCGCTGCAGACACTGGCAATTTCCAAACTGCGCATTATTACCCGCCACTTTTATTTTTGCCCGACTTTACATTGTCCTAAATATTGCTCAATAAATATTTAATGAAAAAATTATTATCAAGTATGAATTCACATACTTGTAGACAAACGTTTAAAGGTTCCATAGGTGCATTTAAATTAAATATAACTATATAAAAGCCACACACACACACATTTTGTATTAATAGATTTACCTTAGAAGTGCGCACTATTACCCCACTTTCCCCTACATAAAAAAAAACTAAGGGAGGCGGGACGAAGTCGTCACCGGGGAGTCGTCATTGCAATTATCTCGAAATCTGTATGTTGTGTGAACTCGCCATTAATACTGTAAACGCGGCTTATGATGCCCACGTGACCAATGTAGTTTAGTGAAGTTATATATGTGCCATGTTGTGATTCTTATCAAGGTAAACGTGTTTTCGGAGGTCAAAAGTAAAATTTTTTGCGCGTCGAAAATTTGTAATATCTTAAATTTTATTGTGTCTCCGAATCTCAAAGTAAGTGATTCTAAAGAGTAATGCGCATGCTGAACACGAATTCAGTAAAGTTTTTTTTATTTTCATTGATTTCTAATATTTTATGAGCGACCAAACTTGAAACTTGTGTCCGGGGAAGTCGTCACCAAGCTATATTATGGAGGCTTCCGGCGAAAATCAAAGTCAAAGAAGCAGCAGTGGTCGGATTCCGGCGAGGACTTAGATAATATGTGCTCCGTCTGCTCAGAGATGACAGAATAGAGCTAACGAGAAATATGCGAGCGTATAGGGCACATAAGTGTGTGCGCTTTTCTTGTAATTATTTTCCGTCATCGTGTTCTTAATTAATGTTTTCATTTTTCCATTAAAAAATAATTAATAAAATGTATCCTCTCATTTTTCATGATCGGAATTATGAATTTTCATTTAAAATTCGGTCTAAGAATGGAGTGACGACTCCGCCCCGGCAATTTTGACATTTTAATTTTTGCACCTTTGTCGTTTTCACTCTGTACCAGTTGAACAAAGCGACGTAGACCAAAAATGTCCGTATAAATTTTGTAGCCAAGGGTTCACTCTTTACAACGGTATACCACATTTTACTAAAATTATTTGTTTTGTTAAAAATCTGCACCGAAAAAATAGTGACGACTTCGCCCCGGTTTCCCCTATATGCGTCCTGTTGGTAACATATATTACGTTCATATAAAGTGTACAGTTTTATGCGTTTTGTCGGTGAAATGTTAAATTACAAGCTGTTTTTGAGCCTAGCAATGGACACTTAAGTTCATTCAGATGATGTCCCTGAACGATGAAATTCGAAACGTACGTAGGTGGTGACGATTTACACTTAGTGACCTTCGGCGATTGAGGAGATAAGTGAGCAGCCTACGTAATGTTTCAATATGAGTCAAATCTTATGATTGATTTTGTGTGTACAATAGTTGAACCTTTCTAGGTTTGACTTTTTTGGAGAATTGATGCATATTTGTTCAGTTATTTTTAAAAGTTTTCAGTTATTTTTAAAAGTTTTTGTGATTGTTGCAAAATTAAGTCAAAACATAAAAGTTATTTCAAAACATTAAATTATTTTTCAATAATTATTTCTCCTATCATTGAAATATCTGAAAATTATGCGCGTTTATATATTATGTTTATAACATTTCACGATTATTCCGAGAACCTAACGATTTTACTTGACAAATAATTTATTCTTATATTTTATAATTGTATTTATCACAATATTTTTTAGTTAAAGTTTAAATAATTCTCTTTAAAATAAGCTTCAGTTGATCTTTAATAGCTTCGTATTTACTAGAGATACGATTTTTTAAACATGTCGGGACATATATGTTTTGCTAGACTTTAAAGATTTAAGAGAATTCTGGTAATTTTGGTGAGATGCAATATGAATAATCCCCTTACCATCATATACATAGGTATATATCATGCGCACACTAACACGCACGTAGTATTACATATACTAGAAAGGCACGTGACGGAACACGCGCGTAATATGGAAAAAGTGCAGTCGTAAGTATGGCAGGTAGACGTGAGAGTGAGTGGGGATCGTAGTCGAACGGCAGAACCGTTGGTGTACCTCAGTACAGAGTTGGACGTCCGTCGTCACTCTTACTCGTCGTTTTTTTTCGTTTAGTTTCTCTTCTTCTTTTGGTGCAATAGATGCAGAAATTTCATTGTTTTTCAACATTAGCTATAGGATTTAAAATCTCACCGATAATAAGTGTCAAGTGTTTTTCGAACAAAGTGATTTTTTGTTGTGGAGATAGAAAATTCGTCGAAAAGATGAAGGAACAATCACAAACGGTGACTGTGATAATAAAATAAAAATTTGTGCCGGTTAAATTTTAATTTAACAATAATAACGGATAAATTCACGAATGCAGAAACGATTGTTCATTCTTAGAGCTAGGGATGCACGTAAAGGAAATATTATGAGTTTATCGCTACATACACTAAGGAGTACATTTTTCATACATTTTTTTAAATTTAGACCGAAATATAACTGGGAAGACACCAATGAGTATTTTTTTAGACGTTTAAAATGAACGTGTTTATACTGTAACACTTTTTAAGCTCCATATTTGCGCGTAATAAAAGCGGATAACAGTAAACTGTTGTTTTTATTAGGCGATACCGACCGCGCACTTATGTCATGTAAATATATTACTATATTTATTAATATCTTACTTTACATCTGCTATTTTACGAAGTGCTTTTTTCTTAAATAAACAGTAAGTTTTGTCTTGATTTTCGGAAGTGTTAAAAATAAAAATATTAATTGTATATTTGTGTAAAAATTAAAAGGATATATTAATAGCCTGTATAAAACATTATTCGCAAATGCACAGTTCTATAAAGCTTAAAAGTATTAAAAGTATATTAAAAGAGAGAGAGAATATATCAAAATAGGCAATTTTTAGATTTTTCTTTGTTAAATAAAAAACCTGGAAACTTGTAGTTTTGCATATATATTTGCTAGTTAGTTGATTATTCTTTCTACTGCGTAGAAACTTAGTTATACATATATATATATATATATATATATATATATATCCATCCATCCTCAGTCCTATTACTCATGCCTGAGCGTGGTGACTTCTCTTCATATACATGTGTTGCGCACATGGTATATGGAACCTACAGTTTAACGCCGATTTCGAACGGCAATTTTTAGAGAAGTTTTCTTGGCAGACATACTCTCGGTGGTTTGCCATTGCCTTCCGAGAGGAGAGCGAGCGAATAAAATTTTCTAGCTCTACCGGGAATCGAACCCGGGACCTTTGGCTCAATCGAAATGTTTCTCGATGATTACTGATATTTCAAAAACTAATGACCCGATTATAACTTCTTTTATATACCTATACATATTTTATATATGTTTTTCTTTAATTCCTACCAAAATTATAAAAATACCATTACTATTTCAATTTTTTTATAACAATTTAAAGTAAGAAAAAGTGATAAAAACTTATATATTTTTTAACATGCCACATGCCATTTCTTTTTGCTTATCTGTTTTTGAAAAATCGAGGTGATCAAGAGACAGAAACCTATTGATTAAAATAAACTTTAACTTTTTTCTTTGCCATGATTAGAACGCGCTCGATTATGGTAATTCTCGAGAACAAATATCTCGGAACGGCCGCACATATTGCATCTTACATTTTAATAAATAGGGGAGACCGGGGCAAAGTCGTTACTATTTTTTTGATGCCGATTTTTAACAACAAAACAAATAATTTTAGTAAACGATAAAGGTGCAAAAATTGAAATGTCGAAATTGCCGGGGCGGAGTCGTCACTCCATTCTTGGACCGAATTTTAAATGAAAATTCATAATTCTGATCATGAAAAATGAGAGGATACATTTTATTAATTATTTTTTAATAGAAAAATGAAAACATTAATTAAAAACACGATGGCGGAAAATAATTACAAGAAAAGCGCACATGCTTATGTGCCATATACGCTCGCACATTTCTCGTCAGCTCTATTCTGTCATCTCTGAGCAGACGCAGCACATATTATCCAAGTTTTCGCCGGAATCCGACCACTGCTGCTTCTTTGATTTTAATTTTTGCCGGAAGCCTCCATGATATGGCTTGGTGACGACTTCCCCGGACACAAGTTTCAAGTTTGGTCGCTCATAAAATATTAGAAATCAATGAAAATAAAAAAAAAACTTTACTGGATTTGTGTTCAGCATGCGCATTAGTCTCTAGAATCTTTGAGATTCAGAGACAGAATAAAATTTAAGATATTACAAATTTTTGACGCGCAAAAAATTTTACTTTTGACCTCTGAAAACACGTTTACCTTGATAAGAATCACATGGCACATATATAACTTCACTAAACTCCGTTGGTCACGTGGGCATCATAAGTTGCGTTTACAGTATTAATGGCGAGTTCACACAATTTATACAGATTTCGAGATAATTGCAATGACGACTCGCCCCGGTGACGACTTTGCCCTGGTCTCCCTTATATTAATTATTTTTGTATAAAATGCAGTGGAAGTGATAATAAAGCAGTAAACAATATACATATATACAAAACTAAAAGTTTCTAGGTTTTTTGTTTATAAATAAATTCCTAAAATTACTTTATTTTTTAGGTACTTTTGAGCAAATACCGCCTTAAAAGGGTGAAAAATAAAAAATTTTTTGTTATATTTCTTTCTTTGAATGTTTTCACTTGTAGAAATATATTATGTTTAATTATTGTATATAAGGTATATGCGCGATACATGCGCGTACATCGTGCATTATGCATGATCATGAAGCGTGACGTAATTGAAGAAAGAATGATAATAGTATCATGAATATTTTGCCTTTGGGAGGTTTTGCAATTAGCCGCGAACGTGCATCCTTTAAAATTTTATGAAAGAAATATGCCTCGGGAAGGTAGGCAGTATTTTTTGTCATTAAAATGTTTTTAATATATTTTTTCTGAATGAAGAGAGATTTCGATAACTTTGATGATGCGATGATTTTTGAGAATATTCCAAATGTTGGAAATAATATGATATAAATCAAATGTCAAAATGTGGTAAAATAGAGCAAGTAAGTTATAATTAATCGACAGTTAGAATTATTTTAATGGAATTAGAATTAATTTAATATTATTAGATAAATAATCATTGTTCAAATATATTGCACATCAAATATTATATTACAGTCAAATATTGATCAACAAAGATCAGATCTGATCAGATTGTGCAAAATTTTATTTTAGATTTACAATACAACTTTATTGACAGATATTTTTGCGACAGATTTTTATATTAATTTTTATTATACGTATATCTAATGATGTTTTGAAGATATTACGATCGGAAAGTTGCGTCTATTTTTTACAAAAACATAGTTGAAAATATTAGTTATTATGTCGTATCATCAAAAAATGAAAATCAGAATTGTCAGAATTTGAATTACAGATCTTTTATCTAAAATCTAAAAGAAAAACGAAATAATATTATTGCAGTAATTTATTGTAAAACTTACACTGGCGCTTTTTAAAATCGATTTACATATATGTTCGTGTCTCTACTGTTTCAAACATTAAATTATATAAAATGTCTTTAAGAATTTGATAGACTGACATAAGTGAAAAGTTAAAATTCAAAGTGTTATGTGTGTAAAAATTAAGAAATCTGGTGTGGCTGTGGCAGTTAATAATGAAGCTTCATCGAAACTGATAAGCTCGGAAACGACAATAGTTGTGATATATGATCATCGCGAGATACTTGGTGATTGAAAAATTACTTTGCACGCGAGAAACGTGAAATTACTACGCATCTTTTAGTGCGTATTAAAAAACAATGGAAAAATCGTGTAGATGTATGGACTAAGACCAAACGAGAAGCAGAAAGAGGAGGGAAAGAAAGAAAGAGATACATATATTCCTGATATTTTGAAAAATGGCTTTAATAATACCTAGGAACAATTCGCCCATTGTACGCAACAAGGAGACTGTTCCAGCATACGACGTACGTAATGGTCACATACATACACGGTTTCCTTTTATGATTATCGTATTGCCATGTTGGCGCAGGTGTGGCTTTGTATTACGCACTTTGAAAATCAATATTCCATCGCACAAAAAATTTCACATTAACGCTAATAACATAGTGCTAACGATTAGTAAATCTAATAAATTTAACGAGCATAGATTGTAACAGTCGCTATTGTGATTCTGTTGTACAAGGTAGGTCAAAAGTATGGGTACAGTCGAATATTAATATCTCGAAAACATTGGATTTTAGAAAAAAATGTTTTAGACAAAAATTGTAGGATTTAAAAAGATCTACTTACTGACCTTATTAATTTGATCTTAAGCATCCTTAAGCATTCTTAAGGTCAAAGTAGTCACTTTAAATTTTTTAAATTGGACCCTTTATTTTTTATCGCATATTCTTGTAGACTTTGTAAAGACATTTTCCAAGATCCACCCAAGATCAAACTGATAAGGTCAGTAAATAGATCTTTTTGAACTCTACAACTTTTGTCTAAAATATTTTCGTTCTAAACTGCGTTGTTTACGAGATATTTGACTGTACCCATACTTTTTACCCACCTTGTATAATGTAAAAAGTAATTAAATAATAAATAATAGATATTAAAGCAATATATAAAAAAATATAATATGCAATATAAATGATATTAAAAATACAATAAGTGCAATAAAGAGAATATATGATTGATTTTTATAACGTTAGATTATATCTTATTATAATATTGTACTTAGGTACATATATGTTTTTCCTTTTTTTGCTATAATCATGAAAAGACAAAAAAAACTTAATTCGAGATTGTTTTGATTAATTGCACACAATTACTCGTAAAATTAATCAAAGATTCCAAAAATTTCTTAATTGTTGTTACTATTATAAAAAAAGGAAAATACATAAGAGCAATTTTTTATAGCTTATACATTAATAGGATATATATAATGTATATAAAAAATATATGAAATATAATGTATCTTTAAAATAATATTTTTTTCAAATAGTTTTTTGAATTGCTTGAACCATTTAATCCATTTTGTTAGTTTTTATATTAATCAAAGGTTTTAAAATATTAAATTAAGTTTTAATTGGCTTTAGATTTATTTATATTTTACTAGACACTACAGATGCGCGCTTCGCGCGCGCTATTTAGCTTTAACATTATCCTATTACTATATTACACTATTAACTCTTGATACACACAACTGTCAAAATATACAATGACAGCTGCAAATGAAGTAATAACTCGAAGTAATAACTCGCACACAACGCATCGAGATAACCAATCGGCATCGCGGAAAAGAGGCAACAATAATTTCGATACAAACGCAATTCACTCAGTTAACACGCCTTTTTTAAAAGTGGACTAGCACACACGCGCGCTACGCGCGCGCTTTAAACTTTTTCCGTTCCATTCACCTTAAAACACTCATCCCACATCACCATTTCTCTCCGTTAAAATGTATTCCCTTTTTCTCATCCACTGTACCAATGTCCATTCGCCACCTCTCGCTTCTTTTTTTCTCTCCGCTCACTTCACATATCTGTCTCTCCCATATTTTGTTTTCTTCTTTCTTTTTACTTCTCGCATAGGACTTATCACACTTGGCTTCCTCGGTTCTCATTTTTTTCCTTACACTTCACATTTGTTATCCCTCCTCTGCTTTTACTTCTCCCATTCTTCCTTTTTCTTCACTAATTATCTCTTCTTCCATTTTTTCAATATTTTCACCATTACCTCTAATTTCTTTATTTTTTACTTTATTTACTGAAAGATAATCTATCACATACTCGTTCTTTGTTACTAATTTTTCTTATTTTTTCTTTTATTTATCAAAAGATAATCTATTACATATTCGTCCTTCGTTCCCATCTTTTTTTTCCACTTTACTCTTCACATTCTTTATCCCACTATACCTCCTTTGCTTTTCTTTCTCCCACTCTTCCTTTTTTTTAACTATCTCTTCTTTCATTCTTTTAATCCTTTTCACCGCCATTCTTTTTTTATTTTTACCATCCCTAATAGTTAATTGTTTTTATTTAAGTTTATATTTATATTTATCTGTTTATTTATTTACTTATTTTTTTATTTTTTTGTTTTTTTATTTCTTTATTATTTATTTTAAAATATTTATTCCATTCCATTATTTTTCTCTCTGTTAATTCATTCCTTTTTCTTCTCTACTATACTAATATTTAATCGTCACCACCTCTCATTCCTTTTCTCCCTCTGCTTACTTTAAAGCTCTATAAAAGTGAGTATTCTTGTCCGCCATTTTTCTCCCAATCATATGTGAAAACATAACCTTTCAAGGAACCTTTTCGTAAACGTCAACACGCTTTTCGGTTCGCGTCTATTACTGCAATTAATTGCAACGTAGCCAGTCATTTTGGAAGCTGAGAATACGAGACCGAAAAGCGTATTGACGTTTACGAAAAGGTTATGTTTTCACATATGATTAAGAGAAAAATGGCGGACGAGAATACCTACTTTTTTATAGCTCTGCTTACTTCACGTACCTATCTCTCTCATATTTTGTTTTTTTTTTCTTTTTATTTCTCATATAAGAGTTATTACACTCTAATTTTTTCATCCAGTATCTCTTTTTTCTCCCCTTTCTCATCTCTCCATCTTTCTTATTTCCTCCTTACTTTTCACATTCATTATTCTATTATCCCTCCTTTTCTTTTTTTCTTTAGTTTTTTCTAACTCTTCACTATCTCTTCTTCTATCCTTCTACTTAGAATCTTTTTACACTTTCAATGTTTTTCACCTCCATCTTTCTTATTTTCACCACCCCTATAATTTCCCCTATTTTTTCTTTTCATTTACTAAAATGTAATCTATTAGTACAATCTTACCTTCCCTTTTGTGTGTCCATTTTTCTTTCTCATTTCCCGTCACATTCCGTTAAATAAATTATTATTATTTTTAGATAATTAAATTAATTTATATAATTAAATAAAGTCGTGTTAATTCCGGGGAGGGAAGGGTTTTAATGTTCCAACAATAGCTGTGTTTCAGTCAAGTCCGACAAAAAATCGGCGCGCAGTTAAATAAGTTGAAAAAATATATGTATACATACACACAGAAATTAATATTAGGCTGTCAAAGATCTAAGCTTAGACCGTATGGCATTTTATTCTAATTTTATTGTATATTGTAACGGTCCTACTTCTCTTATTATTATTTTTTTAAATATTTTTTATACTAATTTTATTTTATTGCTAATTATAAGCATATTGTATGTTTTTTTTCTAATATGCATATTTTTTTAAGTTACAAAAAATGTAAAAAATGCTATATTATAGTAAAATAAAATAATGATGCTATATATATATATATATATATATATATATAACTGCAATATGTATAAATAAGATCTAATTAATATTTATTGATTTACGAAATCTAAATTCAAATCAATTTTAATTTGACAATACAAACTAAAATTAATAATGAAAAAGAAACCACAATAAAACCAAGTACATCTCTGAAATATTTTTGAGCAAAATTAATATTTCTTTTTTTAGCTTTTTATAACATTATATAATACATTCATAATACCATAAAATTATTAAACAAATAAATTACTAATAAATTATTAGTAATTTCTTTTTAGCACTCTCTCTACTTTCTCCCATCCTATCTTCTTCCCTTTCTCCACTTCCCCCTCTTCTCATTACTTCCATTGCTTTCTTTACCCTCTCCCTCACCTTTGACTTTTGCCCCCTTCCAACTAAAACCTAGATACTTAAACTCCCTCGCCTCTTCTTATTTCTTACCTTTTCATCACCATTTCCCCTTTCTTTTGCCTCCACCTCTTTTCCCAAACCTTACTATGTTTGTCTTGTCTACATTTAATTTCAACCCCTTCCTCTCTAAATACCTATCTAACCTATTCATCAACCATTTTATTCCCTCCTCATCCTCTGCTATCCTTGATAGAAAAGTAGTACTAAAGTACTCGCCAAAATATTACTGCCCAGTATTTACAATAATTTATTACTGTGTACTTTTAGTACTTTTTTTCTGTAAAATACTAAAAGTACACAGTAATAAATTACTGTAAATACTGGGCAGTAATATTTTGGCGAGTACTTTAGTACTACTTTTCTATAAGGGTATTAATGAAGACACTCATTAGTGTCGCTATTGTGCCAAATCATTTAGTGAATTATGTAGGTTGCAATACTGTCTTATCTCAGTCAATCTCAGTTGTCATTTTTTCGTGTAGTAAGAACATCGTAAAAGTTGCAAAAAGAATAACTTGCCAATACGGCATTTTAAAATTCTCATAGAAAGTCATAACAACTCAAAACTTTAAAACGTGTCACCTGAAAAATCACAATTTTTTAGTTATGTCACTGTTGCAGCAAATGGGCGAATAAATAATGACACATTTAATAATTTAAAACAAAATACAATTCAAATGTATCGTATTTCGGTCTTAGTTTAGCCTTTTTTCAGTATAATATTTCGCAATTATCTTAAGTCTAATCGTCAACAACGCATAAATACAAATAAAATGTAGTCATATTTGTAAAACATAGGTCGGCAGTGTAGTTGTTAGAAAAGGTTGAACATAAAGCAAATCACGTGAATAACCGCTGCCTTTTAAATAAAATGAGATTACAAAGTTAGCTGCAATTCGTATAAGTTTTTTTCATAAAGATGTAAAATTCACTTACCAGACGGTCAATCTCGTGATAATCTACTGTGTCTGGTGTCTGGTTTCAGTAACGAAACAATGCTTATGAGTTAACATCAACGCACGGACTGAAGGACTAAACTCAAGCACAAGATAAAATAAACTAATAAATAAAAAATATCTTTCTAATGATTATTATTCTTTTATTGTGTCCAGAGACTTCCACACAATTGACATCTGTAGTCTGTTTTATTTGTTAATTTATTTTTATTTATTTAATAGTGTTATTTTATTGTACATAATATGTATTATATTATAATGTTTCATGATATTTGTCTGTACTCATTTCACCTTGCGCTTGAGTTTAGGGCTTCACAGGCCGTGCGCTGATCTTAACTTATAAGCATTGTTTCGTTACTAAAACCAGATATGGTAGATTATCACGAGATTGACTGTCTGGTAAGTGAATTTTACGTCTTCATGAAAAAACTTATACGAATTGCAACTAATTTTGTAATCTTATTTGATTTAAAAGGCAGTAGTTAGTCACGTGATTTATCTTATGTTCAACCTTTTCTAACAACTACACCACCGACCTATGTTTTACGAATATGACTACATTTCATGCGTTGTTGACGATTAGATTTAAGATAATTGCGAAATATTACACTGAAGAAGGTCTAAACTAATTGTAAGATCGAAACATTTGTATTGTATTTTGTTTTAAGTTATTAAATGTGTTATTATTTATTATTTGCTATAAGATCGACGTTTTGCTCTTATCTGTCAAGTTTCAAAAAGATTTATTCTTTTTGTACACGATTGAAATTGTACACTGATTTTCTTGAAACGTTTCCGATTTTTGTTTAAAATGGAGGAAGCTGCAAAGGCAAAAAAAAATAAATCTTTTTTTTAAAATAATTTTCGGGAATTTAAATCGTTTATAGGTCGATTGGTTTTAAATGAAATATGTTGTATGTAGGATTTGTTACCGATTTTCTGGAAACCGGTTTTTCTAATTTTTCGGGAAATAATTGACCGAATTTCAAAGAATTGCATATAAAGTAAGGGTAGAATTTCCCGGGGATTGCCATAAAGTGTATAATTTTTTGTTACCGATCTTTTTGGAAGCCGGTATCAGAAATATTTCAAATTTTTCGGGAATTAACCAGTCACTTCAATTCGTGACTGTCGCGAACGATTAAAACCGGTTTTTGAAAACTGGTTACGAAATTTTCCCAATTTCTCGGAAAATAACAGGTAGTTTGCGGTCAGACAGACAGACATACAGACGTCAGGTACTTATATATATAAATAGGGGTAGAAAGAACTAAAGAGAGAATGTAATAGAATTAGAAAAATTGTTAATAGTAAAGTGGTTTACAATTTTTGTTAAAAAAGAAATATACGTGATTGCTCCAATTTCCGCAAACTTTGAGATATCAAGCTGAATTTTTTTATGGATAATTTTTTTAATGGATAATTTTTATGGATAATTTTTTGTTACCGATTTTTAGAAACCGGTTTGGAAATTATTAAAATTTTGAGAAATAATATTAATTGACCGATTTTTTTTAAACTAGTGCCAAATCTCAAAGAATTGTATATGAAGTAAGGGTAGAATTTTCCGGGGAGTGCCATAAAGTGTATTGTTTTTTGTTACCAATTTTCTGGAAACCGGTTTTTCTAATTTTTCTAATTTTTCGAGAAATAATTGACCGAATCTCATTCGTTAGTAGATCGAATTTTTACCAAAAATATATGAAGTAGGGGTAGAATTTCCCGGGAAGTGCTATAAAGTGTATAGTTTTTTGTTACCGATTTTCTGGAAACCGGTTACAACATTTTTCCAATTTCTCGGGAAATAATTGAATCTTAAAGAATTACATATGGAATAAAGATAGAATTTCTCCGAGATTGCTATAAAGTGTATAATTTTTTGTTACTGATTTTTTTGGGAACCGCTTACGAATTTTTTGCAATTTTTCGGGAATTAATTGACTAAATTTTAAGAATTATACATGAAATAGGAGTCGTGTCAAAATTTTTTTAATTTTTGGAGGATAAGTTTAATTTTTCATTAATGAATTGATTTTCGTGAAACCGGTTACGAAGTTTTTCCAATTTTTTTAAAGGAGTTTCCGATTTTTGTTTAAAAAAAAGTACGTGATTGTTCTAATTTCCTCAAATTTTGAGATATTAGCTAAATTTTTTTAGATATAAGTTTCGTTACTTTCTTAAAAACAATGCCCAAATTTTTCTAATTTTTTGGGGATGGCAAAGATGTGTATAATTTTTCATAATCGATTTTTTGGAAACCGGTTTAAAAATTTTTGTAATTTTTTGAGGATGACTACGATGAGTTTATAGAAAAATTGTTAATAATAAAGGGGTTTCCGATTTCTGCTCCAATTTCCGTAAATTTTGAGATATCAAACTGAATTTTTTTATGGATAATTTTATAGATAATTTTTTGTTACCGATTTTTGTAGAAATTTTTTACAAAATTTTTCAAATTTTTCGGGAGTTAATTGATCGAATTTCAAAGAATTTTACATGAAATAAAGGTAGAATTTCCTGGAATTTGCTATAAAGTGTATAATTTTTTGTTACCGATCTTTTGGGAAACCGGTTAGGAAATTTTTTCGGGAATTAATTGACCGAATCTTTAAGAATTACATACGAAATAAAGGTAAAATTTCCCGGGAATTGCTATAAAGTGTATAATTTTTCGTTACCGATTTTTTTGGGAACCGGTTACGAAAGGACCCCGCAACGGTCCATAAGGGTTTTGGCTCCCAGTCAAATTTAGCAATAATGTAGGATAATGTAGTTCATAACATGCTGATAAAAAGTGTCTATAGGCACCAAGCCCAAAAATGGACAGTTTCCGAGATATAAGGCATTAAAGAGTGGAAAAATGAGATTTCAGGTTTCAGCTAATGGCAGTTTGCAACAGGAATATCTATATATACAATTCTGTCTGTACGCGAACTACTCATTCGTTAGTGGACCGAATTTTTACCAAATTTTTTTACCAAAAGTATATGAAATAGGGGTAGAGAATTAATTGACCAAATCTCAAAGAATTGTATATGAAGTAAGGGTAGAACGTTCCAGAGAGTGCCATAAAGTGTACAATTTTTTGTTACCGATCTTTTTGGAAACCAGTTACAAAATTTTTCCAATTTTTTGGGAATTAATTGACCGAATCGCAAAAAATTGTATATGAAGTAGGGGTAGAATTTACCGGGGATTGCCATAAAGTGTATAATTTTTTGCTACCGATTTTTTTGGAAGCTGGTATTATAAATTTTTTAAATTTTTGGGGAATTAAGAGACACGGTAGTGTCTCGCGCCAAGTACACTCGGAGCGAGACCGACCGTGACTCTTGTTGTAATCCAAAATTACAACAAGTAATTATTAAATTAATTATTAAAATCACAGAATAGTCTTTCGAAAGACTTCGAGGAAATTGTCTTTCGAAAGAGATCTCAGGTTACGCCGACGCGAACGTGGAAGTCCATCAAGCTTCCGCGTCAATCGACCTATTGCGATATGCATAGGAATGTGCAACAACGCATTTTGGCAATCGCGGAAACGCGGAATCACAGCGAGATTGCGAATGCGCTCGGTCACTGACCGACCGCATTCGGGGAGCCGTCGAACCCGGCGGAAAGGCGCTGACAGGGCATAAGTTAAGATAATATAAGGAACCGCCGAAGAAGCCGTGACGGAGAGTATAACACCGAGACTCAACCCGCGACCGTTCTCGTAAGTCGTGTCGCGTAAACATTGTAACGAAGTGCGGACGAGCGAGTGATTGTAATTATAAAAGGTTAAACCAAGTGTGAAGTGTAAGGAGGCAATGAAATAAAGCTCCAACATAAGATAAAATAAAGTGAAGTTAATTCAACGACGCCTACACCCCGTTCCACCTACGAAACCGAACCTGCTCTTCCTAGTCTGCCCGCCCGTGCTTTCCGAGTTCCAACTCGTAAGGTCAAAAGGATCCCGAAAATAATAAACGTTTTGCCGTAAGCCGTCACCAACCGGCGACGCGGCATAACATAATTTGGTGGCAGCGGTGGGATAGACCGAAGCACCAGGACAACTAGGAAAGATACTAAAAATACCTAACAGCGAATCTGCTTAAGGTACGCAAATAAAGTCTACCAGTCAACGCTGAGTACGACCGACAAGGAAGAATCCTAAAAAATTAAGTACGGTGGAACACCTGTGGATTGACCAAAGATCAGATCGACCGGCGGGAATAACCAAGGTACGGAGCGACCAAGGTATCAACCACGGTACTGAGCCAAAAGGGATCGATCAAGGCATCCTCAAGGACACCAAGGGGCAAAGGAAAATACAAGGCCGATACTCAAGGCCAAGTGCAACTATCCAGAGGACCGGCAGAACGCGCTTAAAAGGGAACGCCAACTGATCCGGATCCAACGCCAAGCAGCGGACAACGCCAAGCAGCGGACAACGCCAAGCAGCGGACGACGCTAACGCAGCGGACGACGCCGACGCAACGGACAACGAGGGAGCAGCAACCACGCCAGGGCCAGCCGCAAACGACGGAGCCTGCGAGCGACCATGCGAGCTATACTTCTAATGTAAGTCGAGAAAATCCAAATTGTATTACGCGTGAATGTCGGGAGAAAATAGTCCTCCTCGAACACCGATAGCCAATAAGTCGTGGTTAGCCAACGAGTTTGCACCACGGATAAGTAGTCCACGCGCGACAGTACAGGCAACTCTAGATAACGTTCGTGTAGCATTAGAAACGCGACACTCGGACAGCGACGCCGAGTTACCGGAAAACGTTGTTATCGAGCGCGAGTTTCCGTTTGGTAATCTTGACGAGAGCTTATTCTTAAACGACCCCATTGACCGGACGGACGAAAAACCGCGTAGAAGCAGACCATACGTTAGCAGAACTCCTAGCAGAGTATCCTTGCGACGAGAATTTTCACTAACCTCCTACGAGAGCGATATATTTGACCCCAGCGAATACTATCGGGAAAACGGCGAAGATACGCGAACGGAAAATCTTCTATTAGAAGAACACATTCACACAAATCAGCCACAAGCGCAAATTAAGAAAATCGAAATGGCACATTCACAATCCGGCACACAGTACGCACCTTTATCTACGGAAACGCACGACGTAAAAGCAATATACAATTTATTACTGGAAATGCAGAAAATACAAGAGGAATCGCGTGACGAAGCGCGTGAATTACGAGAACGGTTAACAATACTAGAAAGTAGTACACGAAACGGCGACCAAGTAGGAGCCGGAAACGGAAGATATTCGAGCGAAAATTACGGACGGACGGAACACGATATAAGAAATCGGCGTAGTACCGTACCGAATTTTATAACACTAAAAGAAGCACGAAGCATGATCCCTGAGTTCGATGGGACATCGCGGCAAAAATTACAAGAATTTATAAACGCGTGCACATATGCGGTACATAATATACAGCCTACGGACGAAGAATCATTAGTACAAGCGATTTTATATACAAAATTAAAAGGAAAGGCAATGCAAGATTTTGAGACGCGAGATATACAGACATTCGCTCAATTAAAGCAACAATTAGAAGATTGCTATCAAGCTAAGCAGAGCACCACGCATTTGCAGATTGAGTTTAATACGCTCAAACAAAAGCCAAACGAAAGCGCACATGCTTTCGGGCAACGAGTCGATCTACTAGCCATGAAGCTATACGACGCTATGATAGAAGGAGAAGATCACTCCGGTATGTTTAAACGCGCGATTCAGCAAACGATACAAAAGCAAGCCTTAATTAACTTTCAAATAGGATTGCGCGACGAATTGAAAATACTTGTACGTTCGCAACGATATACGACGTTACAAGAAGCCATAACGGGAGCGAGCGCGGAAGAAAAGCTCATAGGGCCGACCGCGACAAAAACGGGCGCCTCGCCATACAAAAATAAGCCAGGATATGCGAGACAACCTCAAAATCAGAGCGTACAATGTTTTAAATGCGGAAAAAATGGTCATTATGGACGGGAATGCCGAAGTCACGGAAACGCATTACCCAAACTTAGCAAACCTGCACAAGTAAATGCACTGCAGAAATATTGCAATTATTGCAAAAAATCGGGGCACAACCGAGATGAGTGTTGGACATTAAAAGGGCGAAATTACACCCCCAACACTAATAAATCCGAAGAAAACAAAAAGGGGCCAAACGAAAAAAGACAACAAGTGAACGTGCTGAATCAAAGGAAGAACGCTGACTCTGCAAGCAGCGAAGACGAACATGAGGAGGCGAGAGGAAAACAACCACGACCTGCCTTAGAATATCGGGTTACACATATTAAAAGTGTGCCACGCGCACGCACGAAGACAGAACTGTTATTGACAAGACTACCAATACGAGAGGTAAAATCCGGAGCATTGGATATGCTATATGACTCTGGGTCAACAATTTCATTAATAAAGCTAAACGCGTTAAAAGATGACGCACTAGTTTACGAAGACCGCATAGCGCTCACCGGAATCACGGGACACAAAATACATACACTCGGAAAAGTGTATGCAACCATAGAAACAAATAAATTAAAAATTAAACACCCATTTTACGTGGTAAAAGAAGACATGCCCATAGAGCACGATGGAATCCTAGGAATAGATTTCCTACGGAAACACGCCGCATCTTGCGATTACGAGCAAATGCAATTAAAAATAAAAGAAGAAACTTTCAAGTTGTACCCGTATGGAAAGGTCACACTAAAGCCCCGCAGCGAGACTATAATAGAAGCAATTACGGATAAAAATGAAGAAGGTATCGTACGAGCAAGGGAGATAAAATCAGGAGTTTATATTGGAAACTGCCTAGTGAAACCAGAGAATCATATCTGCGTTCTAAGCGTAATAAATACTACAGACAAGGAAATTGAAATACCGACTCCACAAGTTACGCTGGAAGAATTAGAAACAGATACCAAAATACATGCGACAATGGCGGGAAAAGAAACTAAACCTGCTATACCGCGAAATGAACGCATCTGACTAGCATTGCGTACACAGCACTTAAACGCCGAAGAAAAACGATCCCTCCAACACATATGCGAAGAATATGGCGATTTATTTCATTTAGAAGGAGAGCCATTAACATGTACTGCCGCAGTAAAACACGAAATAAATATACGCGCTGACACTGCACCTGTAAATGTAAGACCATACCGACTTCCAAACAAGCATAAAGCGGAAGTAAATCGGCAAGTACAAGAAATGTTAAAAAACAAAATAATTCAAAGCAGTACTAGCCAATGGAATGCACCGTTGTTAGTGGTACCTAAAAAAGCTGACGCAGCAGGAAACCCGAGGCTCCGAGTAGTCGTAGACTTTCGGAAGCTAAACGATCTAACGATAGGCGACTCATTCCCACTGCCGAATATCACTGATATACTTGATCAGTTGGGAAACGCCAAGTATTTTACTACGCTAGATCTGGCATCTGGGTATCATCAGATACCAATGGCCGAACGAGATAAACACAAGACAGCATTTTCGACACCTTACGGCCACTACGAATTTAATCGCATGCCGTTCGGACTAAAGAACGCGCCCGCAACGTTTCAGCGGTTAATGACTTCTATACTAACTGGCTTACAGGGAATTAAATGTCTTGTGTATCTAGATGACATAGTAGTGTATGGATCTAGCCTGGAGGACCACAACAAACGATTAAGAGAAGTGTTACAAAGACTTCGAAATAACGGGTTAAAATTGCAATCAGAAAAATGCGAATTCTTACGCAAGGAAGTGATCTATCTAGGCCACATTATTTCAGAGAATGGAATTTCTCCAGACCCATCAAAGCTAGTAGCAATAAAAGAATTTCCTACGCCAAAAAGAGTTAAGGACGTGCAGTCATTTATCGGCTTAGCCGGTTATTACAGAAAATTCATAAAAGATTTCTCGAAGATAGCCAAACCGTTAACAAAGTTAACAAAGAAGACGGAAAAATTCGAATGGACTTCAGAGCAAGAAAATGCCTTCAATAATTTAAAGGAAAAATTAACAACGGCACCTGTGCTTAAGTATCCAGATTTTACGCAAGAGTTTATTATAACTACTGACGCATCCGACCATGCCATCGGAGCAATACTATCTCAAGGAAAGATAGGTGAAGACCAGCCAATAGCTTATGCCAGTCGAATTCTATCACGAGCAGAACAAAATTATAACACTACAGAGAAGGAGTTATTAGCCATTGTATGGGCGGTCAAACATTTCCGACCATACGTTTATGGTACCAAATTTAAAATTGTGACCGACCACAAGCCGTTAACATGGTTATTTAACGTTAATGATCCAGGCTCAAGACTGATTCGATGGAGATTACAACTGGAAGAACACAATTATGAAATTATACACAAAGCCGGAAAGGCGAATGTAAATGCCGATGCGCTGAGTCGTAATGTAAAACGAGACGAAGTTGTCTCAGAAGAGGAACCGAAAATCCACACGATAAACGAGGATAACTCCAACGAAGATGAAGCAAAAGTATATACAGAAGAAGAAAAGAAGCAGATATTACATGAGTACCATGATGCACCTATAGGAGGGCATCAAGGCGTCGAACGAACAATTAATAGAGTCCGGTTAAATCATAACTGGCGCGGATTGACGAAAGACGTCGAAAAATATATAGCTAAATGCGAGCTATGTCAAAGAAATAAGCTATCGCGGAAAAATAAAGTACCGTTGGTAATTACGGACACCCCTACCAAGCCATTCGAGAAATGTGCTTTGGATATCGTAGGACCACTTACGATTACAACAAGTGGAAATAAATATTTGTTAACATTTCAAGATAATTTAACAAAATATAGTAAAGCGATACCAATTCCAAATCAGGAAGCAAGTACAGTAAGTAAGCAATTTGTGACAAAAATTGTCTTAGAGCATGGAATTCCAGAAAAAATTCTGACCGACCAAGGCACGAATTTTTTGAGTGAGGTATTCAAAAACACCTGTAAACTCTTAAGGATAAACAAAATCCAAACTACCGCGTATCATCCAGAGAGCAACGGAGCACTCGAAAGATCCCACCGAACACTAGCAGAATACCTGCGACACTATATAAATGAGGACCAAACGGATTGGGATGAATGGATACCGTTTGCGATATTTGCATATAATACAACGCCGCACACAGCGACGGGGTATACACCGTTTGAGCTAGTATACGGTCATCAAGCTGAATTACCGACAGCACTGACAAAACCACCTAAACTCACGTATAACTATGATGATTATGCACAAGAGTTACGAGAAAGATTAAGAGCGACCAACAAAGTTGCCAGGGAACACGTTCAAGAGGAAAAGATTAAAGCGAAAAAACAATATGATACGAAGACTAAAGAAACAAGTTTTCGTGTAGGTGACAAGGTACTTATGTACGACGAAACGTTACGACGAGGACGTTCAAAGAAACTTGAATCCCTATGGACAGGACCGTACATAATTATTGAAAAGAATTCAGACGTTAATTATACTATAAAGAAAGGAAGAAAAATAATGCGCCTACATGTAAATAAATTGAAACTTTTTATAGAAGAATAACAAAAAAAAAAGAGAGAAACACTCTGAAACAGAATATCTCTGTTGCAGAATACTCGCGTGCTGGAGAGGGCAAGCATTAGCCCGAGCAGAAAAAACGGAACCACATTACAAAATCCAACAATTCCAAAATAACCCAGGGATGTATTATGAGAAGCTTGGAAGAATGCACTACTCCCGGAAGACGTGGAAATTAGTGATTAAATTTGATTTAACAACGTTAAACCAAAGACACGAGCAAATTGAAAAATATCTACAGGAAGCAAAACTATATGCGATAATAAGATTTTAAAATTACTGCATAAGGAAACGTGCCACACGTTTGAAAATATCGCAAGAAGAGAATTAGAATATTTAACAAAAATCCTCACGCAGATCAACACAATATATAAAACGCCGACAGACTCAAGGAGGGGATTAGTGGACGGAATAGGTTCAATAGCAAAATCATTGTTCGGAACGATGGATGCAAACGACGAAAAGCGCATCAACGAACAGTTACAGCTATTGGGAAACAATCAACAAACAGTACACCATGTAATGCAGAATCAGATCAAGGTGATGAATGCCACTATAGGACATATAGAGAATTTAGAAAACATAATAGAACGAAATCGTAATCTATTAGAAAAACGAGTTACAGATTATCTTAACAGGGAAGAAATGAAAGAACATTTTGAGATTGGCATAGCGGTAATCACAGATTTAATCCGCGACGTCGAGAACATACTTGAATATTTGGCATGCATAAGAAAAGGAACAATGCATCCGAAATTAATGCCAGTAGAGGATATCACCTGGCAGTTGAAAGAAGCAAGTCAGCAATTGCCACCGGGGTCATATTTCCCGTTTAGAGTCAACCTCGAAGACTGGTTTACGATTGAAAAACACACGACAATAAAGGCATTCTACAAAAATAATCAAATATACACCGTCTTACTTTTTCCTTTAATCACACCACCGCTTTATGATATAATGAGCGTTATTGAATTTCCCGTGCTCACGCGCAAGAATGTACTCACATCAGTAAGAGTTGATAATAAAATAATAGCAGTAGATAAAGAAAGAGTGACCTACATGCTCTTAGACGAAGATTATCTGGCAAAGTGCACCTCCACTAATCTGCAGTACGTATGTACACAAAATACACCGATATATCGTATCGATGAAAACGCACCGTGCGAGATACAAATGTATGTTCAACAGCAGCATTATTACAAAATGTGTAAATTCAGACACACTGTTACAACACGAACAAAATGGATCCCATTACGACGACCACACGATTGGCTGTATTCAACAGTAACGGAACAACCAATACTTATACAATATAATGAGCACGAGAAGAAGCAGATAATCAATAAAACTGGCAAAATCACTCTAGGAAAAGAGTGCAAACTAATGACAACCGACATGACAGTACAAGCTGAAGAGACAATATACGAGACAGACATAGAGACATATTTACCCGAAGTAAATATTTCGCTTATATATGATCATGAAATGATTACATTAAATAACGAGACAACGGACGATTTAACTCAACATCGAGCTGAATTGACAGAATTAAAAACGCGAATACAAAAAATGAATATTGACCTAGAAAACGACGACCGAAATTTTTACGTCCGAAAACAATTTGTATACCCAATGACAGCGAGCGGTATAATTACATTAGCCATAATAAGCATTGTAATATACGTATTAATGAAAAATAAAATAAAAAAGAAAAAGAACCCACGGTCACCACTTACATTATACGATGAAGAAAGATCATTTCGACCATACGGATTTCCGAAACCAATTTTAAAACGTAGTGTAAGTACCAGGTTCTAATAGAATAGTAAACGATTATAATAAAATATTGTACACGGGTATTATAAAATGTAAAATATATATAGGTATATAAGGGAAAAATATAGGAATGGGTATACAAAAAAGTAGAAATTAAAATATATATCGAAAACTCGCATACCTCGTTTTCTCTTTTTAACGGGGGAGGGATGTTGTAATCCAAAATTACAACAAGTAATTATTAAATTAATTATTAAAATCACAGAATAGTCTTTCGAAAGACTTCGAGAAAATTGTCTTTCGAAAGAGATCTCAGGTTACGCCGACGCGAACGTGGAAGTCCATCAAGCTTCCGCGTCAATCGACCTATTGCGATATGCATAGGAATGTGCAACAACGCATTTTGGCAATCGCGGAAACGCGGAATCACAGCGAGATTGCGAATGCGCTCGGTCACTGACCGACCGCATTCGGGGAGCCGTCGAACCCGGCGGAAAGGCGCTGACAGGGCATAAGTTAAGATAATATAAGGAACCGCCGAAGAAGCCGTGACGAAGAGTATAACACCGAGACTCAACCCGCGACCGTTCTCGTAAGTCGTGTCGCGTAAACATTGTAACGAAGTGCGGACGAGCGAGTGATTGTAATTATAAAAGGTTAAACCAAGTGTGAAGTGTAAGGAGGCAATGAAATAAAGCTCCAACATAAGATAAAATAAAGTGAAGTTAATTCAACGACGCCTACACCCCGTTCCACCTACGAAACCGAACCTGCTCTTCCTAGTCTGCCCGCCCGTGCTTTCCGAGTTCCAACTCGTAAGGTCAAAAGGATCCCGAAAATAATAAACGTTTTGCCGTAAGCCGTCACCAACCGGCGACGCGGCATAACACTCTTTTACGCGACGCGACGGGTTGCGAGTACTCGAGATGCTGAGATCTCGATAACGAGTGAACGGATCAAGTTCTAAGTAGGCTTGATCAGCTTGGGGTTCAAATAGGGGGGGGGGGGGTTTCTCTTATAATATTCCGCTACGTGCTCTACGAGCGGAGATATTGCGACGCAATGTCCAAATGTGAAAATTTATTTTTAAGATACTTCTACTACTACTAACTACTTCTACGTCGACCGTCTCTCATGCCATATCACATGATCAGAGAAAATGTCTCTTTCACTTTTTCGACACTGGCGGCGCAGGTATCGCCAGTTTCGATATCGCGCGCGTATTTCGAACGATCTAGTAGATAAATTATTATAGGTCGATAGACTTATCGGTCAGGAGGAAGATTCGAAAATTTCTATTTAGGTAAATTAGGTATTATATATATTGAGTCAATTGCTTCATGTATATCTAGAGAGATTTCGTATCTTTACATCGTATTACCACCGCTGCCGGAAAAGAAAGTTCTCTACGCTTGGCAGAAAGTGCCGCTAGGAAATTTTTAAGTCGATTCTTATGAATCAAGCTTGAATTCGATGTCTAGGTATCCCAGGTTGCCGATGACGAGGTCCAGATAGTGCGCTTCATAGTTTTCGGTGTCCAGGTGTAATAATACGTTGAATTCGATGTCTACGTGTTCCAGGTTGCCGATGACGAGGTTCACATAGTGCGCTCCGTAGTTTTCGGTGTCTACGTGTATTAATACCTTGAAATCGATGTCTACGTGTCCCAGGTTGCCGATGACGGGATCCAGATAGTGCGCTTCATAGTTTTCGGTGTCCAGGTGTAATCGTACGTTGAATTCAATGTCTAGGTGTCCCAGGTTGCCGATGACGAGGTCCACATAGTGCGCTTCGTAGTTTTCGGTGTCCAGGTGTAATAATACGTTGAATGCGATGTCTAGGTGTCCCAGGTTGCCGATGACGATGTCTAGATAGTGAGCTTCGTAGTTTTCGGTGTCTACGTGTATAAATACCTTGAATTCGATTTCTAGGTGTCTCAGGTTGCCGATGACGAGGTCCACATAGTGCGCTTCGTAGTTTTTGGTGTCCAGGTGTAATAATACGTTGAATGCGATGTCTAGGTGTCCCAGGTTGCCGATGACGAGGTCCACATAGTGCGCTTCGTAGTTTTCGGTGTCCAGGTGTAATAATACGTTGAATGCGATGTCTAAGTGTCACAGGTTGCCGATGACGATATCTAGATAGTGAGCTCCATAGTTTTCGGTGTCTACGTGTATTAATACCTTGAATTTGATTTCTAGGTGTCCCAGGTTGCCGATGACGAGGTCCACATAGTACGCTCCGTAGTTTTTGGTGTCTAGGTGTAATAATACCTCGAATTCGATGTCTACGTGTTTTAGGTTGCCGATAACGAGGTCCACATAGTGCGCTTCGTAGATTTTGGTGTCTAGGTGTATTAATAACTTTAAATCCGAATGTAGGACACGTAGATATCGAATTCGAGGTATTAATAGACGTAGACACCGAAAACTACGGAGCGCACTATGTGGATCTCGTCATCGGCAACGTGGGACACCTAGACATCGAATTCAAGCTTGATTCATAAAAATCGAATTAAAAATTCTTTAGCGGCAGAACTAAAATTATATCATGACATAATAAAAATTCGCTGAATGAAAATTATGTTTAGACATAATAAAAATTGGATGAATTAAAATTATGTCTTGACATAATAAAAATTGGATGAATTAAAATTATGTTTGACAAAAATAATTCCGCATTTTCATTATGTGTATACACATAATTTTAATTCATACAATTTTTATTATGTGTACACATAATTTGTTTTTGAATGAACGTAAAACGTATTTGTTACAATATCTATCCATTATTGAAAATCGATATGCGCGACAAAAGCTCTTGTATATCATTAGTTATGTTATTATTTATTATATATATTTCTATCCATATATTTTCAGTATTATTATTGTTACATTAGAAAAATTATTGGCATTTAGGATACGAATCTTTTTTTGTTAGTTTGTAAGTTGCGTGATTAAGAAGATCATGTCGTATTATTAACATATACCTAAGATTTATAGAATCGTTATTAGTTTTATTATATATCTCAATTGCGCGAATCTTAAATATGTTTTGTAAAAATTATGCATAATATTCCTATGCAAGGATACTTGTTTAATTATTTCTTCCTATTGCATTTAAGTATAGAAAAATATACAATTTTTATGTGTTTGCACTTTATATTTAATGAGCAGGCAATTAAATATATATGATTCAATTTGCGCCCATGTCTCTTTATTGACTGACAGAGTTATATACTTTTAAATCTTTTTTTTCTAAAATTTAATCAATTGAATAGCAAAACTACGTTATCATATTATATATTTTTGGTACGTAGTGTGCAAATGTATTTTGAAATGATGATTATATATTTTCTACTGAATTATTTACACACACGTGCGGTTTTAGATAATCATTTTTCGCCAACTCAAATATGTTCCTACTCAACTATCAAAATATGAAAGATAATTTTATCTAGTTGTGACATTCGCTCGAATTCCCGAAATAATTTTCAAGGATGTGAGTACGAATATATATATATATTCACATATATATATATCGTACTATTTAATATTTATAATTAGTAGAAAATTATAAGCAATGCGTTATGTATGAGGGCAGAATTGCTTTTATCAAATAGAATTAATTTGCGATTAGTTGAAGGAAATAAAAGAATAAACAAATCAGGTAAGTTTCAGATACGTGTTACAGGTGTCCATCTGTAATTATCAAAAATATCGATACCTGTAGATATCGGTACATATACAATTGCGAACAACATTCAGTAAGACACGCGAATAAAAATAAATAAAAAATTTTACAGTTAACGACTTATTAACATTAATCATGCTATATTGCGATTTTGTTTTATGTTGAAATTGAAAAATATATACAAGGTGTACAACTAAAAGGGTTACAGATTATTATTTTTAAAAAATTATGCAAAATATTAAATTGTTGTTTTCTTTAGAAATAATAGTTTGTAACACTTTCAGCTTCATACCTTGTATATACTGTTTATAAGATTATAAGATATATTGTTTATAAGATTAAGATGCGTAACACACTACAAAATGGCGTGATATTCGTACAAAAATACATTTTTAAAAAAAAGGTAAAAAAGGCGCCAAGTACACCCATAGTAGTGTACATGTATTATGTTGTTACCCTGTTATGTTGTTACCTCGGAAAAAAAAGTGGTAGTATTATACCTCCAAATAGCTTTACCCTGTACATACTGTTTATAAAATGCGTAATACTACAAAAAGGCGTGATATCCGTACAAAATTACCTTTTTTAAAAAAAAGGTAAAAAAAGGCGCCAAGTACACGCATAGTAGTGTATATGTTGTTACCTCGAAAAAAGAGAAAGTGGTAGTATTATACCTCGAAAAAATATAAGTAACAAGTGGTAGACATAATCTTTATATCTCGAAAAATCTCGAAAAAATTTAAGCAGTAGTATCTTTATTTCCGAAAAATTATAACGCAAGTGATACACATCACAAAATTATGTTACCTTATGAAAAAGAAGAGTCGACATTTCCGAGATTACAGTTATTTTAACGATTTAATTTGCTAATTTTAGTTTACTGATAATTATTTATTTAATATAGTTATACATAATTCCCAAAATAACATTTTTGTGAAAAATAAAACTTTTTTTTGAAAAAAGGAATTATTTCAAAAATAATTTTTTAAGATTCGGTTTAAAAATCGGTAACAAAAAATAATACACATTATTGCCATCCCCAAAAAATTCTACTCGTTTCATATATAATTCTTTAAGATTCGGTTGAAAACTGTACATTTGCATAGCGAAAAAGCATTCATACATTTTTTTCAAGAAAATCAGTCTATTAATAAAAAATTAAACCCATCGACACCATCCCCGAAAAATTCGAAAAATTTCTGATACCGGTTTCCAAAAAGATCGGTAATGAAAAATTATACACTTTATGGTACTCCCCGGGAAATTCTACTCTAGTTTTATATACAATTCTTTAAGATTTGATCAATTATTTGCCGAAAAATTGGGAAAATTTTGGACACCGGTTCCCAAAAAGATCGGTAACGAAAAACTATACACTCTATAGCACTCCCCGGAAAATTCTACCCCTGTTTCATATATAATGCTTTAAGATTCGGTGGAAAACTGTAGATTTGCATAGCGGACAAACATACAAACATACAAACATACATACATTCATTTTTATATATATAGAGACTAGCATGCTCTCTCTCTCTCTCTCTCTCTCTCTCTCTCTTTCGCTCTCTCGCTCATTAAATATAAAGTGCAAACACAAAAATTCTATATTTTTCTATACTTAAATGCAATAGGAAGAAATAATAATTAAACAAGTATCCTTGCATAGGAATGTTATGCATAATTTTTACAAAACATATTTAAGATTCGCGCAATTGAGATATATAATAAAATTAATAACGATTCTATAAATCTTAGGTATATGTTAATAATACGACATGATCTTTTTAATCATGAAACTTACAAACTAACGGAAAAAGATTCGTATCCTAAATGCTAATAATTTTTCTAATGTAACAATAATAATACTGAAAATATATGGATAGAAATATATATAATAAATAATAACATAATTAATGATATACAAGAGCTTTTGTCGCGCATATCGATTTTCAATAATGGATAGATATTGTAACAAATACGTTTTACGTTCATTCCAAAACAAATTATGTGTACACATAATAAAAATTGTATGAATTAAAATTATGTGTATACACATAATAAAAATGCGGAATTATTTTTATGTCAGACATAATTTTAATGCATCCAATTTTTATTATGTCAAGACATAATTTTAATTCATCCAATTTTTATTATGTCTACCCTGGTAGAAATTGCCTTGCCAGCGCCACGACACTTGTCAGCGCCATGCAAGTTTGCCACGCCACAGCCTTATCCTAAAAACTGGAAAGAGCCATATCAGGGCCATGTTCGCGCCTAATATGGCATTTACATAAAATTGAACGGGCGCAGGTCTGGATTTAACTGAGTTTCTAATGCGATCCACACTTGCGCCACATTAGGTGCTGTCGAGATTCTTCTCTTTGGCTTCTATATCAACTTCTTAATTGTTTTAGAAATTATTAACGCATGTATGTTAAAATTGAGACAGAGGATTGTTTTATCTTTCACCTGCCGCGGCCGGGGTCCTTCGGCTGGCAGGGCTCTACTAATTTATCTGGCAATAAATGATAATAAATATATAATAATAAATAATAATAATAATAAATGATAATAAATAATAATAATAAATAATAAATAATAATAAATATTAAACAATAATAAATAATAATAAATAAATGGTATAATAAATAAATAATTTGGTTCGGCAATAGATAAATAATAAATAATAAATTAAATTTATAAAATAATTTATAAATAAAATATATAAATAAAAACAATATTAAATAATTATTACTCTTTTTAAACTGAATTTGTTTCTTAAGATGATTTTTGAAAAATTATATATTTGCGCTGATTATGACATATGTAGACTATATATAACACTTACATCAAATTAAGAAGTAGCCGACCACGTAAGGCAGTTGACTCACGATCCAGAGGTCCCGAGTTCGATCCCACCAAGGTAAGTGTTTTTTTCAAATACGAGAAAATATTTATAATCATAGACTGCATCTTAAGAAACAAATTTAGTTATAAAATAGTAATAAAATTTCGAAAAAAAATAATTTTTTTTTATGCCAGGTGAATATCATATAATACCGCTGCCATGTTAGCGCCATGCCAGCACCATGCCAGCATCCACGTCAGATCTGTGGCGCTAGCGGGCAAAACGTGACGTTTCGCGGATGGCGCTTACCAGCGTGCCATGCCAGCTCCTGAAATGGCAGTGTGGCACGCTGGTCAGTGCCATGCAAGCGCCCAGTCAAAATTTCTACCAGGGTAGACATAATTTTAATTAGTCCAGTTTTTATTATGTCTAGACATAATTTTAATTCAACGAATTTTTATTATGTCATGACATAGTTTTAGTTCTGCCGCTAGGGAATTTTTAAGTCGATTCTTATGAATTAAGCTTGAACTTGATGTCTAGGTATTTCAGGTTGCCGATAACGGGTTACAAATAGTGCGCTCCATAGTTTTCGGTGTCCAGGTGTAATAATACGTTGAATTCGATGTCTAGGTGTTTCACGTTGCCGATGACGAGATCCACATAGTGCGCTCCGTAGTTGTCGGTGTCTACGTGTATTAATACCTCAAATTCAATATCTACGTGTCCTACATTTGGATTTAAAGTTATTAATACACCTAGTCACCAAAAACTACGAAGCGCACTATGTGGACTTCGTCATCGGCAACCTTGAACACGTAGACATCGAATTCGAGGTATTATTACACCTAGACACCAAAAACTACGGAGTGCGTTATCTGGACCTCGTCATCAGCAACCTGGGACACCTAGACATCAATTTCAAAGTATTAATACACATAGACACCGAAAACTACAGAGCTCACTATTTAATCATCGTTATCGGCAACCTGGGACACGTGAACATCGAATTCAAGGTATTAATACACGTAGACACCGAAAACTACGGAGCTCATTATCTAGACATCGTCATCGGCAACCTGGGACACTTAAACATCGCATTCAACGTATTATTACACCTGGACGCCGAAAACTACGGAGCTCACTATCTAGACATCGTCATCGGCAACCTGGGACACCTAGACATCGCATTCAACGTATTATTACACCTGGACACCGAAAACTACGAAGCGCATTATGTGGACCTCGTCATCGGCAACCTGGGACACCTAGACATCGAATTCAACCTACGATTACACCTGGACACCGAAAACTATGAAGCGCACTATCTGGATCCCGTCATCGGCAAACCTGGGACACGTGGACATCGAATTCAAGGTATTAATACACGTAGACACCGAAAACTAATACGGAGCGCACTATGTGGACCTCGTCATCGGCAACCTGGAACACGTAGACATCGAATTCAACGTATTATTACACCTGGACATCGAAAACTATGAAGCGCACTATCTGGACCTCGTCATCGGCAACCTGGGATACCTAGACATCGAATTCAAGCTTGATTCATAAGAATCGACTTAAAAATTCCCTAGCGGCACTTTCTGCCAAGCGTAGAGAACTTTCTTTTCCGGCAGCGGTGGTAATACGATGTAAGGGTACGAAATCTCTCCAGATATACGTGAAGCAATTGACATATGTATTGACAATACGACATATATAATACCTAATTTACCTAAATAGAAATCTTCCTCCTGACCGATAAGTCTATCGACCTATAATTTATCTATTAGATCGTTCGAAATACGCGCGCGATATTGAAACTGGCGATACCTGCGCCGCCAGCGTCGAAAAAGTGAAAGGGACATTTTCTCTGATCACGTGATATATAAATATATATATGGCATGGCATGAGAGCGGTCGACGTAGACGACGACGTATCTTAAAAATAAATTTTTACATTTGGACTTTGCGTCGCTATATCTCCGCTCGTAAGGCACGTAGCGGAAAATTATATAGGAGATACTCCCCTTATTTTGACCCCAACTATCGATCAAGCCTACTTAGAACTTGATCCGTTCACTCGTTATCGAGATCTCAACATCTCGAGTATTCGCAACCCGTCGCTTCGCGTAAAAGAGTCACGGTCGGTCTTGCTCCGCGTGTACTTGGCGTGAGACACTACCGTGTCTCTTGATATCCAATCTCGTGCCAGCTGTAACAGAAATATATATCGTTCATCATTGCTTTTTTTATATTTTTACTAGAACATCACAAGCGCGCGCTGCGCGCGCGCCATTTAGCTTTTTACTATATATATATATACATATATATATATTTATTTATTTATATATTAATATATATCAAGCGCCATTTATTCTTTAACACTGTTTTTAATAATATATACGCACACATCCTATATAATTATATATATGTCAAAAAACTATCCTCATATTAAAATTTAAAGGAAGAGAAATCATACATATATTTCTTTATATACATAGTTTTTAACTTGTTTATTATTCCGCTGACTGCCAAGATAAATTTTTAATGCTTCCCAAGATCTAACTCGTGAAAAGGCAACATAAAGTTGCCCATGATTAAAAACGTCTTTGCGAAGATCTATTCCTACTCTGTCAAATGTTTGACCTTGTGACTTGTTAATTGTCATAGCAAAAGCTAATTTTATCGGAAACTGTCTTCTTTTAAAAGTGAAAGGATATACATTTTCGCAATATAAAGTAATACGATTTAAGAAAACGATATCTCCTACTTTATCACCTGTTAAAATTTCGCATTTCAATAAATGATCCGCAAGTTCTATAATCATTAATCTAGTGCCGTTGCAAAGACCTTCATTAATACTAAGATTTCTAATCAACATAATGACACAATTCGGTTTTAAACGCAATTCGTAAGGAGGAAGAGTTGACGGAGACAAAGTATTTAAATATTCTGGCAATAAAACTTCACCAATGTCACCGTTATCATCACAATTTTCAGTACTATCTGTACTTGTATAAATTCGTTCTTCAGATATATCTAATAATTCGACAACTCGTTTATTAATTTCATCTACATCAGCATTTCTTGCAGAAAGTATCGCACACTTAGCCATATTATTAAAATTTTTATTTCGTATTAGATCACCATATATATCTTCTACAATATCAGCATTAATGGGTGCAATGCAACAATCTGGAAGTTGTATATTATCGTTAGCATCATTTAATATGCCATCTTCCATATCCAATAAAAATTTTGCAAATTCAGTTTCCTCTGGAAGAACTCGCATATTTTCCGTTAAAGAAAAACTTATAAAATGTTTCCAAGTAGAACTAAACTTGATAGAAAGATTCACAATTTCACATCGAGTACCATGTATCTTAATAGGAAGAAGTTGCCTGAAATCACCACCTAATACGATAATTTTTCCACCAAAAGGTAAGTCGTTATTCATAATATCACGCAACGTTCGATCCATAATCTCTAGAGCATATCGCGGTGCCATTGGCGCTTCATCCCAAATAAAAATATCTGTTTTTTTCAAATATTGAGCTTCTTTTGATTGGATTTTAATGCTGGAAGAGGAATCAGCAAATAATGGAACCGGCAATCCAAATGTCTTATGAACCGTTTTTCCTGCTGGCAATAACGTCGCTGCAATACCCGTAAAAGCCATTGTACATACATGTTTATTACGAATTTTGGCTAAGTAATAAATAGTTGTATATGTAAATGTTTTACCTGAACCACCTGGACCATCGATATAAAAACAATTACTATTGTGATGATTATTATCTAATCTATTTAATATTATATCTACTATTTCTTTCTGCTTGTCATTTAACTGTTCATATTGTCTGATACCAATTTCCATAACTTCTTCAATAATCATATAATTATCCTCTTCATCATTTTCTATCAATTGTTCCATTTGTGGAAAATCGGCAAGACTTTTACCTTCAGCACAAAGCATAGTATTGATTTGCGCATATGCTTTCTTTTGTCCTTGTAACATTCCAAAGTGTCGGATAAAATCTTCCGACATTGCTACTTTAAAACTTCCCCAAAGTTCTTCAGGATGTAATGGTTGACAATGCAATAATATACGTACAAATAATCTACGAAGTTGTCTTGGCATCATCCATCCAATAGCTTCATTCATAGCTCGTTTCCATTCATCATCATCTTCAATTAAACCTAAAGTCAAACATGCTTCTGAAAACGATTGACAAACTTCTCCATTTACAGTTCTTAAATTATCAAAACTTGTAGCTCCCTTTACAGTGAGTAATAATAGTCGTAAATGGTATAATTCAGTTTGTGTTGGACTAACGGAATACATTCGTCCTATACAATTAAAATGACTTTTGCGTTTGCTCCAACGTGATATATTTCTACCATTAAATTTTTCTTTTTTAAACGTATAATAACGTGGAATTTCTACATATAAATGTTGTTTTGCTTCTTCATCGTGTTGTGAGCGCACAACGACTTATAGATTAAGTATTGCACTTGGCAACTCCGAGTTGCCTTCTATCAGTAATTTGACCTTAGCGACGAAGACCGCTGACGCGAAGACCTGCCTAAGTTTCGGGAATGACCAAATATGGTCATCCCGAACATCACGGTGCCAAAAACGCTGACAACGAAGTCAGCAACACCGAGCGGATAAAGAGCCCGCCGTTTCGACGAGCGGCGGGCAGTCGCTAGTTACCATCTTAGCGGACACGCGCGTCCGATTAACGAATAATAAATCACCTACTGAAACGCGAGCGGCGTAACTAAAGTAAAGGAAACTGTATTAAAGGCTCAAGAGAAATATATTTGGTGGATTATATTATACATCGCGACGAGTGTTTCTTCTCCGACCCGAGATTCCCGAATCCTGTGACGACCCTGAGAGCAACTCCCGGTACCGGCACAACAATTGGTGGCAGCGGTGGGATCTCGGCAATCGGAGAACGTCCCCGTCGCGTGTGTTTCCGCCACAAGTATTCGCCTGAAAGAAAAGAGCGAAAAAGTGAAAGTGGTGAAATCAGCCCTGACGGAAGCACCCGGTAGCAGCCCGCTCGAAAGGAAGGAAGCACCCGGTAGTAGTCCGATCAGAGGGAACGAAACAAAAAACGGCGTTAACGCATACGCTGGACTCAAGGCTGCAAAAGGGAACGGATCGTTTAGACGGCGGTAATAGCCCGGAGAGGAAAAACCAGCCAGACCCCGAGTAAGTGAAGCAACGGTAGCAGCCGCCGAGTGTTATCAGTGACACCGGAGACGGCCCCGACCTACCACACGGACTCGCCAGCCCAAGCAGCGTAGCAGCGTGGCACGGAGCGACGAAGCAGGTCAACGGAACAGCGGAGCAGCGACGCAGGGACGCAGCGAGACAGCGGAGCAGCGCCGCAGAGACGCAGCAAGCAGAGACAACGCAGAAGCAGCGGAGCGGCCCTGTCAGGCATCAAACGACGGAAAGCGGTCACGATGCGGCATACGGCGTTACTGTAAGTCAGCAAAACATTGTAAGCCGACACAGGAACGCGCCGCGACGAACAGAATATATCTATGCGAGCGTCCCCCGCGATAGCGAGCGCCAAAAAAGCATTTCGCGATTACAGGCAACACAACCGCGACAGCGAGCGCCGAAAAACATTTCGTGATTGCAGGCTATAAAAAAAAAAAAAAAGCGTAAGCGTCGATAGATGTCGGACGACTTGACCCGGCATCACCCCCTAAGCAACGCGTCATTTGTGCTTAGCGAGCACGCGCAACGCGCCATCGAGAACAGCATCCGAAATCGTGTCCGCGCTACACGACTCGCGAACGACGATTTAGACCGCGTGAGACGAAACCTAGACGCGCAATTAGACGACCCGAGCACACCAGTGCTCGAGTTACACCCCAACATCGTCGTAGAACGCGAATTTGAATTTTTAAACGCCAGCCTTTGCGACGCGCACGAAAACCCGCGAGATAGCGATAGTTCGAGCAACGACGAACACAGTGACGCGTACAGACAGCCCCCGACCGAAGGTGACCCAGACACCTCGGCCGATACCCAACGCGGAAACGCAGGGAGAGGAGAATTCTTCCTGACGCCACGCAACCGCGATTTACCTGACCTGACGGAAGAGGATTACATCCCGCGGGCAATTAGAATGAGCCAACAGAGACCTAACGCGGCCCCGGCGCCACGGGTCGACATAACGCCCGCTCAAGTGAGCGAGGAAATTAATCAATTACAGTCGGAAGGCCAGCGACCGTCCGGAATGGACCAAAGCCAAGGAGCGCAAGACGCCTCAATCAACGACGTCCTACGGTTAATGCTGGAAATGAGAGGCCGCATGGAACGTGCTGAAACAGCGGAATTTGACCGCTCCACAGAAATGCTCCGCGCGATTCGCGATTTACAGAATCGAGTGAGCCGGATAGAAGCCGGCACTTACGATCGCCCGGCCGAAATAGGGCGCCGCTTACGCAGCCAGGGCCCACTAGACGTCACATACGGACGGACAATTAGCGACGTTCGTAACCAACCAGGACATAATCTCGGATTCCTCAGCCTGAAAGAAGCTCGAAACATGATTCCCGAGATAACCGGAGAATCGAGGGAGCGCGTCCGCGAGTTTCTAAACGCGAGCAATTACGCGATGAAAAACATACATCCCGCAGACGAAGCAATGCTTTTAGAAGCAATTCTGTGCACAAAATTCAAGGGCAAAGCCATGACGGATTTCGACACGCGCGACATCCGCGATTTCGAACAGTTAAAGCGCGAGCTAGAATCAGAATATCTAGGCAAACGCGGCATAACCCATCTGCAATTAGACTTTAACTCCTTAAGACAAGAACCGGGAGAAAGCGCGCAGGAATTCGGGAGACGCGTGGAAAAATTAGCACGCGAGCTATACGAGGCCATGGAAGAAGGCCAAGGGCACTCCCAAGAACAGCAGAAGGCGATTCTGGACAGCATTAAGATGCAAGCACTGCAGAATTTTCAAATAGGGTTACACGAGGACATTAAAATGATAGTCAGAGCACAACGATATCAAAGCCTACAGGAGGCAATAACCGGCGCTAGCGCCGAGGAAAAAGTCAGAGGCCCCTCCCCGCGGAACGGAAATAAATTTAATCAGGGAACCGCGCGAAATACAGGAAACGCGAATGTGCAATGCCACAAATGTGGCAAGACCGGCCACTACGGGCGAGATTGCCGTACGAGCCGGCAAACAAACAAATTCGCGCTGCCGAGAGCGGACAAGCCGGGTGGCATAAATACAATTGAGTGCACCTACTGCAAGAAAGCAGGGCACAAGAGAGACGAGTGCTGGTCGTTAAACGGGAGACCAAAGCCCGAGCGACCACGCCAATCAAAGCCGGAAGCCGCCAAGAAAGCACCGGTAAGCACGATAAGAAAGACAAAAGCGAGCGAGTCTAGCGAGGACGCAACCTCCGACAGCGGCAGCGAGGAGGAAGAGAAGCCGAGGAAAAGTAAGGCACGCGCCGCGGAGACATATCGCGTGTCTCAGATAACGCAGAAGCATAAGAGAGGCCCGCTAGACATGATAACACTGCCCATACAGGAAGCAGAAAGAGGCGAAATGAATCTTTTACTAGATTCCGGAGCAACACTAACATTAATAAAGGTCGGCAACCTGAAAGGAAAAACGATGGTGCGAGAGGAAAAATTAGCACTGATTGGCGTAACGGGACACCAAATACACACGCTAGGAAAAATAAAAGCGACGGTGGATCTCGGAAAAAAGAAAATACGCCACACAATGTATGTAGTGAAGGACGATTTTCCGATCGAATACGAGGGAATATTAGGCAACGACTTCCTGACGAAGCATAAAGCCGATATCTCTAACACATCAAAGCAACTGAAAATAGGCAAAGCCATTTTCAAATTACGACCGTATCGGAAAATCACACTACCTCCCTGCAGTGAGACCATAGTAGAGGCCGTAACCGATCATAATCGAGTAGGCATAGTGAAAAGCGGCGAACCTGCTCCCGGAGTCTTTATCGGGCATTGCCTCGTAAAGCCAGTCAAATTTACTTGCCCGGTCAGCATATTAAACGTGACGGACAAGCCGGTGGAGATCCTCACTCCACACGTAACACTAGAAGACATGCCGGCGAATGACTCCGCCGACGTGCTCACGTTACACGCGAGCGAAGAACGCGAATCCCTCACCGCGCGACGCGAAAAATTACGCGAACAACTACAGACCGAACATCTAAACGAGGAAGAACGAAAAGAAGTAGAACAAATATGCGATGAATTTTGCGACGTATTTTATTTAGACGGGGATAAGCTGAGCACGACTACGGCAATAGAACACGAAATAAATACGCGACCCGATAGCGCGCCGGTGAACGTGAGACCGTATCGGTTACCGGAGAAACATAAAGCCGAAGTAAAGAAGCAAATTCAGAAAATGCTGGACGACGAGATAATCCGCCCCAGCGCAAGCCAATGGAACGCGCCGATAATAGTCATCGCGAAAAAACCGGACGCGTCTGGCAAGATCCGATTTCGAGTCGTGATAGACTTTAGAAAGGTAAACGAATACCTAATAATAATAACCGCCATAAGTAATAAGCGACGTAGAGAATAGCATAAAATAAAAGGGGAACTATTAATTTTAAGAGGGAAATCATACATAGTAGCAGATAAGAAAATTAGAATGTAACCCCAGGAAAAAGAACAGCAGAGTAAATAAATAACGAAAAACTTCAAAGACCTCAGTTTTTCTTTTTCCGCGGGGGAAGGGATGTTGTGAGCGCACAACGACTTATAGATTAAGTATTGCACTTGGCAACTCCGAGTTGCCTCCTATCAGTAATTTGACCTTAGCGACGAAGACCGCTGACGCGAAGACCTGCCTAAGTTTCGGGAATGACCAAATATGGTCATCCCGAACATCACGGTGCCAAAAACGCTGACAACGAAGTCAGCAACACCGAGCGGATAAAGAGCCCGCCGTTTCGACGAGCGGCGGGCAGTCGCTAGTTACCATCTTAGCGGACACGCGCGTCCGATTAACGAATAATAAATCACCTACTGAAACGCGAGCGGCGTAACTAAAGTAAAGGAAACTGTATTAAAGGCTCAAGAGAAATATATTTGGTGGATTATATTATACATCGCGACGAGTGTTTCTTCTCCGACCCGAGATTCCCGAATCCTGTGCCGACCCTGAGAGCAACTCCCGGTACCGGCACAACAATCGCGAGAATTTAACGCAAAATAATCTATTAACATAGTAACTTGATCTAAAGCGGAAGTTATTGTATTTTCATCGGATCCATTTTCAATTGTAATATTTTGTTCATTAGAAAGATGGACAGGTAAACGTACTATAGTATGACTTTTATCTTGTAATTTTTTCTCAAGAATGCGCCAACTGGCTTCTACAGGTCCAACATAGCGTGTGTCTATAAAATTACGTATCTCATCATGATCAATAATTATATTTTCTGTTATTGGTTCAATTGTTATAGCAGCAACATCATGTCCTTTATAAATATACTTATACAGATATTTAACCGATTTGATACTTGAAACTACTTCAACATTAATATGACAATTAAAAACAATCGATAAAATAGGACAATATGGAACTACATAACGATTATCAACTATATATCCACCAGGACGTTCAAAACTTCTGCCATTATCTCGTCGACGATAATAAGGATAAGCATCTTCATCCATTCTGGTCTCTTCAAGATAAGATTTAGGATAATGTTTTGAACATTTTCCATCTACCAAACACCAATTGCCACAAGGTCCATGAATCATATGTCTCATAACTATGTCATGTAAAATACGATTTTCACATGGATCAGGAATTTCAGCAGAGATGAATTTGTCAACAATCTGTGGAGTTGTTATTTTGGAATTGTATTTTAAAGTAATTAACATGTGGACATGTGGCAAACCACGTTTTTGAAATTCAATAACATATACAAAGGCTGCTACTTCTCCAAAAAATTTTTGTTTAACAATCAAATCAATTAAATAATCTTTTTTAATATTAAAAACACGAGCACAAATATCAGGTCTATCAGAAGCTTGTTGGCCAGATAAAAGATTTTCTTCAATTTCACGCCATTTTGGATTGCAAGTCATTGTAATAAAAAGATCTGGTTTACCAAATTTACTAACTATTGCCATTGAATCTTGATAATTTTGTAACATATTACGTGGTGATCCAATAAATGTAGATGGAAGTATAATCATCTTTCCAATACGTCCATTTAAATTATTTGCTGTAGTTTGTAAATAATCTTTTAAACCTTGATATGTTTCAGTACGTAATTCTTTTTGATGATCTCTACAATAATTTATTCTATCCTTTTCAATTTTTACATAACTGTCTACAAGCCACTGTTGAAATAGACGACGCCCTGATAAAAAGACATTAAATTCATCACGAATAGCCATGCGATATTTAATATACTGGCTTCTAGTTATTCGTTTATTACTATTTAATTTTGTTAAATTACAATGCCATCCTTGAGTACCATATGGATAAAATAATGGATATATCCATGGTTCAACATTTGGATCCATAGTACTAACGTTTTTTAAAGTTTTATCATTTCTATTACGTATTGTTACATATGATTCTGGAATTTCTCCATCAGCAGTTGTACGAAAAACAGCAGCAACTTCATTAGTTCTTTGAGCATTATATCGGCGTCGATCCATACCTGGTTTTAATGTAAATAATAATTGTAATTCTGGTAATAATTTTCCAGATTCTATTTCTAATCGTTGTTGATTTTCTAATTCTTCACCCATCATTTGATAAGATTGAGCAAATATATTTAATTCCCGCATTATATGTTCAAGATTTTGTATAATTTCAAAATCTAAATCTGAATTCTCATTGAGACGATAATTTATTGCTTCATTAGAATCTACAATAAAAAGCTGGCCAAAAGTGGGGTTTTCATTTTGAGCTGCATACAATGCTGTATTAATTTGATAATAAATCTGCCCATGTATTTTGAAGCAATATGGACCAGGTCTTCTATTTTCAAAATTAACCAAATTAGCGTTAAATGATGCGAATGAAAATGAACTGTTGTAGCTACGGATATGTTTGAAAAAATTATTTGATTTTGCATGACTACCATTAAATAAATTACGAAGAAATTGTGGAAATTGAGGCAATGGTTCTAAATACACCGCACCGTGATTACAACAATCGTGAAATGAATTTCCTTTATTAGATATTTTTTCAGCTGCAAAATGTTTTGCTCTACAATGAACATAAGACACATCCATAGAACCTATATAATATTCAATAACGTTCTTTAATGCAGTTGTATTATTAATATTTATAAGAGGCTGTTGCCTTTTCCTTGATCGGTAATTGACTTGATATTCTACACGTCGTTGTTTTCTTGATATAATATTTAAAGAACTTTCAACATTTTGACTTCTAAATTCTATACCATAATTATTATTAGAAGAGTCTGCAATGCATTCTTCCTCCACTTCATTATTTAATTCTATTATACGATTTCCAAAATTATTCGTGTTCATTGTATTTATTTCTTTTTCAATTTGACGACGACGTCGTTGATTCTCGTTTCTTTTCTCATGACGCCGTTGTTGAAATTCTTCTTCTTCTTCTGAAGTACGTTGAATTCTACGTCTTGGCATTTTATAAAAATATAGAAGAATAGAATACTATATATATTTATTAAAAATGTTGATATATAGTAACAGATATAAACTTTGGAAGTATAAAAAAAACGATGTAGTTAAATGTAAGGCCAATTTTCAAACAAACAACAAAAGATGTTGGTTTAAATAAATACAATTTATTAAATAAATAAATACATTAATATTTTAACTTACTAAGTTTCGCAGAACGCAATAAGTTTGATCTCTGATATAATTATTATATGAAAAAAGTAAAATACATATATATATATATATAAATCAATAACCTATGAAATTATTAATTAAAAGAACAATAATTAAGCACAACACAATTATCAACTGGATGATTCCTATACGGTCCGACTAAAATACAATGTAATATTTGTTGAAATGATAAAATAGTAAAATGAAATAAATAAATAAAAACACAATCAAAAGTTAAATTTGGAAACAGTTCGATCGAGCGATGAGATTTTTTTTATTGTAGAACAATGTAGTTTAATCAGACTCCCCTAACCTGATCTCTAAGTTGTGTCACGTCAGATCAAGTCAAATTAGGCTAGAGTTAAGTACGCTTAAATCCAACTTCAAATTCGTATTTTAAATGCAAATATTAAATGAATTACTATTACTATCGATGTTAATATTTTATTAATATTGCACTGTAATCGTAATTGTCATCGTCATTATAATCATACAAATATTATTAATTATAATATAAACTTATAAATGTACAGAAATAAAGAAGTCATTTAAAAACAGAATTATCCTTTCTAAAAAAAGCATATAATAGAATGAACACAAAACATTAAGACAAAAATGCGTAAGGAAAGAATTAGTTATATAACAGCGTTATATTCTTTTTTTCCTGTCTTTCTATTTCTTTTCCTCTTTGGACGTTACTTCTTTTGGAATAACCTGTAATAAGAATATATATATTCTTAAGTCATTTATTATCCTGAGTAAAAATATTATTATCCTGAATTGAATTGTAAATATACGATATATTATTATTATTTAATATGATATATGTTAAGTTTAAATGTAAGTTTAAATCATAATTAAAAAATAAATATAATTTACAATTATTAGTTATTAAAATACAGTTTTTAAAACTTACTGTTTTTATTCAAATTTTATTAATACAAAAATATATGATATATTATTATTATGTAATATAATATATTTATGTTAAATTGAAATATAAGTTTAAATCATTATTATCAACATCATCATCATCATCATCATCATCATCATCATCATCATCATCATCATCATCATCATCATCATCATCATCATCATCATCATCATCATCATCATCATCATCATCATCATCATCATCATCATCATCATCATCATCATCATCATCATCATCATCATCATCATCATCATCATCATCAATCACAAATATAATTCTTTTAATATATTGTTGCGATCCAGCAACTTCCGCTCGCTTCCTTCTCACTCCCGCACACGCTCGCGCGCTTTCTCGCGACCCGTGAAATAAGGGAACACAGGATGGTAGAAAGGAAAGGGAAGTTTATTGCGTAAATCTATAGTCAACGTAAACCGAAACGTTCGCTCGAGACGGAGGCCCAGAACAAACAACAACAAATCGTAGTCAATCGATAAATCAATAAACAGCCGGTCGTCAGGGACGCTTCGCAACTCGCCGCTATGTAACGGGCGTCAGAGCATGGGCGCAACACTGCTCCCCCTCTTCAAGATTGTCGTCCCGACAATCCTGGAGAGCAGTGTCCCAGCGGCTCTCCCTGCTGCGGACTCCAGAGCACGTGGATGGTCCTCGCCCTACCCCGAGCTGCTGCAACGGGTTACCGGGCCCCATCCTTTTCATCTCAATCCGCTTCTTCAGGCTAGTCCCCTTTCAGCTTCTTCTTTGGAGGGAGCTGGCCAGCCTCCCCCCAACTAGCCTACTCTCGGGCGACTCCCAATACTTCTTGCAGGAGAAACCGTCCTTTTCCTTCGCGCCACTCCTCTTCCGTTCCCGTAATCGCCATCCTCTTCACGACGCAGCTCCTGAGTTCTTCGGACAAGGGGGGGGGAAACTTCCCATGGACCCGGCGCCCCGCAAGGCTCCCCTAGTCCCCGCCCGGCATTCGCCCTATGGCCCACGGGAAAACCATGGGTCAAAAACCGTGGGCAGGCGGCTTCTTCCTAGGAGAAAATCTCGGTTGGATGACGAACCGCTTCAGATCCCTTAAGAATCTCTTCTTATTCCCCAGGAACGAAGACTCTCCTTCAACAAAAATAGTAACATTACACGCAGCAACATTGGTAAAACGTAAACTTTTTAGAAGAAAACCCCAAACAGCCTTCCGGGTTCCGATTCTCTAAGAATTTCCCACCGTTCTTTCCGAATAGAGAGCTAACCTATCCGCATGTACTATTTTCTTTTTGTGTTTGGGCGTCCTTTGGATACAAAAGACCACATCACTTAATTTTTTCACAACTAAGAAAGGACCCTCCCAGTTACTCTGCAATTTCGGAGCTTTCCCCTTTTTCCTTCGAGGATTATAAAACCATACTCTCTGTCCTTCGCGAGGAAGATTCTTCCTAGTACCTCGGTCGTACCAGGTTTTCATTCTAGAAGATTTAACTTTCATCCTTTCTCTAACCTCAGAATGAATCCCCTCCAATTTTTCTCTCAATCTCTTAACGAACCCGCCCACCGATCCAGGCTCCTCCTCCTGAAGAACCGGAGGGCTTCCTTGTAATAGGTCTAAGGGTAACCTAAGATCTCGAGCATAACACATCTCTGCAGGAGTCACTCCGGTGACCTCATGCTTCGAAGATCTATAAGCCAAAAGAAATAAAGGAATCCACTGATCCCAATCCCTCTGATTTTCGGAGATATACTTAGCTAAGTAATTTATAATTGTTTGATGCTGTCTTTCGACCTGGCCATCTGATTGAGGATGCAAGGCGGTAGTCCTCGTCTTTCTGATCCCGAGAAGTTCCACTACCTCCGCGAAAAGCCTTGACTCAAAATTTCTCCCCTGATCCGTATGGATTTCGGAGGGAATCCCATGTCGAGAAACAAACTGACTAACAAAAGTTTCGGCCACTATTCTCGCTCTAATATTTTTCAAAGGAAAAGCTTCCACCCATTTAGTGAAGCAATCTACAATAACTAACAAATACTTATTTCCAGACTTAGTCAATGGAAGAGGACCAAGTATGTCCATCTGGACCCTTTCGAAAGGAGCTCCTACATTGAAGATCTGCAACGGAGACTTTCCTTTCTCCGAGGGGCCCTTCTTTGCAACACAGATCTCACAAGACCTACACCAGTCCTCCACGTCTCGTTTACAGGTTGCCCAATAAAATCGTTTCCGGATTTTCTCAAGAGTCTTGTTTACTCCAAAATGACCTCCTGACGAAGAATCATGTGCCTTCTCTAGAATTTGCTTAATTCGACTCCGTGGCACCACAAGTTGATAAATCCTGGATTTCAAATTAGGGGCTTCCCACCTCTTATAGAGAACATCATTTTTCAAAACAAGAGCATCCCAATAGGATAGATAAATCCGCGCTGACACGTCTCTCGAGGAGATCTCAGAACGAGTCGGACGTTTCCCCAACTCCTTACCTCGATAAATTATTGCGATACTCTGATCCTCCTGCTGCTGCTTTCCCCAATCTCCCAAAGTTTCTCCCTCTAAAACTATCCGTGCAACTGTCTTTTTTAACGCCTCAGCATTTCTCTCCTCTATTCTTTTGCAAAATGTACAGCCGTTTTCTTCACACTGACGCCTAGATAGACCATCGGCGTTTCCGTGCAAAAGTCCCTTTCGGTAGACAATTTCGAAGTCAAACTGCTGGAGCTTCTCCAACCAGCGAGCTAATTGTCCTTCTAAATCTTTAAAGGACATGAGCCATCTAAGGGAAGCATGATCCGTACGGATAATAAACTTTCGACTTAAAAGATAATGTCGGAAAGATCTGACCGAATTCACTATTGCTAGTAATTCTCGTCGAGTGACACAATAATTCTTTTCCGTCTTGCTTAACACACGGCTGAAATACGCAATAACTTTTTCCTGCCCGTCCTGAATCTGCGATAACACCGCACCGATACCGATGTTAGAGGCGTCCGTGTCTAGCACGAACTCACCCTCCCCTTTCGGGAAAGAAAGTAATGGGGGAGACGTCAACGCTTGTTTCAATTTCTCAAAAGAATCTTGACATTCTTTTCCCCAAATGAATTTAACTTGATTCCCAGTCAATGTAAAAAGGGGTTTGGCAATGGAAGAGAAACCTTTCACAAATTTTCGGTAATAAGAACAAAAACCGAGAAAACTGCCCCAGGTAGCAAACACTCGTCATTTTGACGTCAATTGACGTCAAAAGTCTGTCATTTTGACGTCTTTTGACGTCAATTGACGTCAAAATGACGAGTGCTTGCTACCTGGGGCGCAACAGCTTCTTAGAATGAGGGATCTCCCAATCTTTCACGGCAGCAATCTTTTCGGGATCCGTAGCAACGCCTTCTGCCGAAACTACATGTCCCAAATATCTAACTTTTTTTTGGAAAAGCACACATTTTTTTGGATTAATTTTCAAATTGGCTAAGCGTAATTGAGAAAATACTTCCTCCAAATTCTTAATCATCTCCTCAAAACTTTTACCAAAAACGATTACATCGTCCAAGTATAACAAACAAATCTTCGATAATAATTTTCGTAGGACCTTTTCCATTAACCGTTGAAATGTAGCAGGGGCGTTGCACAATCCAAAGGGCATTACTGTAAATTGCCAAAGTCCCTTTCCAATAGAAAAAGCTGTCTTTTCGCGATCCTCCGGACGGATCTTAATTTGCCAGTAACCGCTCTTAAGATCAAGAGTAGAAAACCAACTGTAACCTGATAACTGATCTAAGATATCGTCTATCCTGGACAAAGGATAAGAATCCTTTTTAGTCACTTTGTTTATTCCCCGAAAATCAACGCAAAAACGAATCGAACCATCTTTCTTCCTTACAAGAACAGCCGGAGAAATCCAAGGGCTATATGACTCCTCGATCACGCCCTGTTCTCTCATTTCCTCAATAATTTCGTCGACTTCCTTTCGCATACTTCACAATTCCCCGCAACTACGTTTTCAGAAAAGACATCCTGAAATTTATTTAAAAATTCAGCGAAAACTTTCCTCTGTTCTTTATCTAGATCTTCAAAATTTTTTTTGTATAGTTCCCTTAAGAAGGGGGCGACATTTTCAGAAAAATTCTCTACCCGAGAGCAATTTAAAACTTTTTCATCACTCGGCTCTATTTTTCTAAAAACCGAATCAAAAATTCCCCCTAAATTTACGATTTTCAAGAAGTCTCCTCCTAACAAACATTCGTCACTTATTTCGGCCACGAACATCGAAACCTTTTCCGAAAATTCCCCGATTTGTACTTCTACCTCAACTTTGAACTCCACAGGGACCTTCTCCCCGGTAGGATATCGTAGAAAACAATTTTCTACCCGAATTTTCCCTTTAGTCTCATCAAGAAACTTCCTACTTAAAATGGAAACATCGGAACCCGTGTCAATTTTAAAATTACAATCCTTTCCATCTAATTTCCCCTTGTAACAGAAATTAAAAGAATTACACTTATTATTGCTAACGGAACCCGTAACGAAACGTATCTCTACATCCGAGGTTTTGTTCGCGCAGGTCACTCTCCCCCCGCCGAGAGTAACTAATCCGCGTTTCCCTTTTTCGTATTACCGGGACATTCCGCCCGGAAATGCCCGACTTTTCCACAAAGCCAGCATTCCTTATTAGAGGAAGCGCGGTACCGATTATTACGCGAGAAACCCTTGCGGCCATTCTCCTCCTTCTTTTCCTCAAGCTTTTCCTCATGCGCGTCGTCCTTCTTTTCCCCTTTTTCGAAACGCTTACCAAAATTCTCTTTTCTTTTCTCGAAACCTCCATAATTCTCTCCGTGAATGGCCTTTACAGCTTTCGCCCTTTCTACCGCTAACTTTAAGGAGGTAATTCCTTCCAATTGTAACGTTCTCTTTACAAAACCGTCCGAAAGTGCCGAAATAAATTGTGAGCACGCAACTTTATCTCGGACCGCGTAAGGGCACTCGGGGTATGCTAGGCGAGCAAGTCTCTCCAGCTCGGAACCGAGTGAGGCAAAATCCTCCCCGTATTTCTGTTTTCGATTTGTGAAAAGCGAATAATAATTCTGAGAGAGGTGTCCCTCCCCAAAACGTAATTCTAGCTTTGATTTTAATTCCGCGTACTGCAAGCTCCCAATATTCTCGACCGAATCCAGAATCGAGCGCGCCTTCCCTCTTAAGCACGAAGCTAACGCGATAGTTCTCGACGCGTCACTCCATTGATTCGCACGCGCGATGATCTCAAATTGAGAGAAAAACTCTCGCAACGGAACCGACCCATCGTATTCGTCGGGCTTGAGCTTATAACCCAGCTCCGTGCGCGTGTCATTCACTCCCGGAGGTGCGGCACAAGCCGCCGAGCACACTCGCGCGCCGCTCACTCCCGGAAATACGTTAAAAGCCGACGGATTCGCGCGCTCATCACCCGACCCGGGAAACGCAGAACGCACCCCCGAATCCCGCATTTCTCCGGTCGCTCTATTAATAAAAGGACTTAGCTGTGTGCGAAGACGTTGTAGCTCCTCGTCCCGGCGCCGCAACTCCTCCGCATGCTGTGCCTCCCTCCGCTCTTGTCCTTCGCGCAGCAGCCGCACTTCCTCGATGACGTCTCGCAGAGTCGCCGCTAACGACGTCGCTTCCGGGGCGTCTGTCTGCGGAGTCTCCACTCGTGCCCGCTTCCTCGAGGAAAGCGCCGATGAGGCCATTCCGTCCGACTGAATTTCTGTCGCTCGTCGCTCGTCCTTCAATCCCGGACGAGCCCCCAAAATGTTGCGATCCAGCAACTTCCGCTCGCTTCCTTCTCACTCCCGCACACGCTCGCGCGCTTTCTCGCGACCCGTGAAATAAGGGAACACAGGATGGTAGAAAGGAAAGGGAAGTTTATTGCGTAAATCTATAGTCAACGTAAACCGAAACGTTCGCTCGAGACGGAGGCCCAGAACAAACAACAACAAATCGTAGTCAATCGATAAATCAATAAACAGCCGGTCGTCAGGGACGCTTCGCAACTCGCCGCTATGTAACGGGCGTCAGAGCATGGGCGCAACAATATATTTATAACATAGTATTACATTATCATATATATATAAGATATTATTTAAATAATATTATATTTTTAAATACATAAAATTTATATTTTTGTTTAAAACAAAAACTATAATATTAAAACATACAATTTTTTAAATTATATATCTAATAATTAATTTAATATAATAATACTCAATAAGTGTAATAATTTAAATGAGAAAAATTAAAATTATGTTAATATTATCTATATAATAATTATAAATGCAATAATTATAATATCTATATAATTATTTTTGTTAATAATAGTATTTTGTATTAATAATAAAAAATAACTAATTTAAATTAAAATAATTAGATTTGTATTAATATTAATTATATTGTATTAATAGATAATAATAGTATTAACTAAAAATCTTTTAAATTAA